>PVKP010027198.1:0-31552 GCA_004027715.1 Plecturocebus donacophilus | reverse complement strand
CTTTGTAAATTCTGGATATCAGCCCTTTGTCAGATGGGTAGACTGCAAAAATTTTTTCCCATTCTGTTGGTTGTCGATTCACTCTAATGACTGTTTCTTTTGCCGTGCAAAAGCTGTGGAGTTTTATTAGGTCCCATTTGTCTATTTTGGCTTTTGTTGCCAATGCTTTTGGCGTTTTGGTCATGAAGTCCTTGCCTACGCCTATGTCCTGAATGGTTTTGCCTAGATTTTCTTTGAGGGTTTTTATGGTGTTAGGTCTTATGCTTAAGTCTTTAATCCATCTGGAGTTAATTTTAGTGTAAGGTGTCAAGTAGGGGTCCAGTTTCTGTTTTCTGCACATGGCTAGCCAGTTTCCCAACACCATTTATTAAACAGGGACTCCTTTCCCCATTGTTTGTTTTTCTCAGGTTTGTCAAAGATCGGATGTTTGTAGATATGTTGTGTTGCCTCCAGGGCCTCTGTTCTGTTCCATTGGTCTATATCTCTGTTTTGGTACCAGTACCATGCTGTTTTGATTACTGTAGCCTTGTAGCATAGTTTGAAGCTCGATAGTGTGATGCCTCCTGCTTTGTTCTTTTTTTGCTTAGAATTCACTTGGCTATGTGGGCTCTCTTTTGGTTCCGTATGAATTTTAAGGTGGTTTTTTCCAGTTCTGTGAAGAAGGGCATTGGTAGCTTGATGGGAATAGTGTTGAATCTGTAAATTACTTTGGGCAGTATGGCCGTTTTCACGATATTGATTCTTCCTAACCATGAACATGGAATGTTTCTCCATCTGTTTGTGTCCTCTCTTATTTTGGTGAGCAGTGGTTTGTAGTTCTCTGTGAAGAGGTCCTTTACGTTCCTTCTTAGTTGTATTCCTAGATATTTTATTCTCTTTATAGCAATTGTGAATGCCATAAAATAATTTTTTAAGAGAGGAAATCATAATTGAAAAGTGTGACATTTTTATAGAGAGTTAATTTTATTTTATGTTTAGTAATGTGACTGTAGAATATCTGACAGAGAGGAAGTTTGTTTCCTACTTATTAGTACACACATGGATTAGGCACCATTTATTATTTTCTTGATTTGTATATTGCTACAGAAGTTATTTTGATACAGGCTTATAATGCATAAAATATACATCAGGATAAATGGAGTATCTAACATTTTAAGCATTTATCCCCTGTGTTACAAACAGTCTAATAACACTCTTTTAGGTATTTTAAAGTGTACATTTAAATTATTTTTTAGTATAGTTACCCTGTTGTGCTAGCAAACGCTGCTTAATTCACTCTTTGTAGTTAGCTTTATTCGTGGTATTTTATTATATTTGTTGCAATTGTCAATGAGAGTTTAGTGGTGATTTGGCTGTTGGCTTGACTATTGTTGATATATAGGAATTCTAGCAAATTAGCACATTGATTTTGTATCCTGAGATATTGCTGAAGTTGCCTATCAGCTTAAGTAGCTTTTGGGCTGAGGTAATGGTATTTCTTAGATATAGGATTATGTCATCTATAAATAGGGATAGTTTGACTTCTCTTCCTATTTGAATGCCCTTTTTTTTTCTTTCTCTTGCCTTATTGTCCTGGTCAGAACTTCCAATACTATATGGAATAGTAGTAGTGAGAAAGGGCATCCTTTCCTTGTGCCACTTTTCAAGGAGAATGCTTCCAGTTTTTGCCCATTCAATATGATATTGGCTGTGGGTTTGTCATATATGGCTCTTACTATTTTGAGGTATGTTCCTTCAATACCTAGTTTGAGAGGCTTTAACATGAAGAGATGTTGAATTTTATCAGAAGCTTTTTTGGCATCTATTGGGATAATCACATGGTTTTGCCTGGTCAAGTGTGTTTTTGTAGTGGGTAGTAAGGGTGGTAACAGTTTTTCCTTTTCCTTATTTAGTGCTTCCTTTAGGAGCTCTTAGAAGGCAGACCTGGTGATGACAAATTCCCTCAGCATTTTCTTGTCTGAGAAGGATCTTATTTCTCCTTCACTTATGAAGCTATTTTGCCAGATGTAAAATTTGGGTTGAAAATTATTTTTTTAAGAATGTTGAATATTGACCCCCAATCTCTTTGAGCTTGTAGGGTTTCTGCTGAGAGATCCACTATTAATCTGATGGGCTTCACTTTATAGGTAATTTGACCTTTCCCTTTGGCTGCCATTAACACTTTTTTGTTTCATTTCAACCTTGGAGTATCTGGTAATTATCTTCTTGTGGAATATCTTACTGGGGTTCTCTGCATTTCCGGAATTTGAATGTTGGCCCGTCAAGCTAGGTTATTGAAGTTTTCATGGATGATATCCTAAAATATATTTTCCAAATTGGTTCAATTCTTCCATCTCTTTCAGGTAAACCAATAAGTTGTAGATTTGGTCTTTTTACATAATCCTATATTTCTCAGAGGTCTGGTTCATTCCATTTGATTTATTTTTCTATATTCTTGTCTGTCGGTCTTATTTCACAAAGACAGTCTTCAAGTTCTAGATTGAAAGTGCTAAGACTTTTTTCCTCTATCTGGTCTCTTCTGCTGTTAATACTTGTGATGCGTTCTGAAATTTTGTCACTGTGTTTTTCAGTTCTATCAGGTCAGTTACATTCCTCTCTATACTGGCTATTTTTTCTGTCAGCTCCTGCAATGTTTTATCATGGTTTATAGCTTCCTTGCATTGAGTTAAAACATGCTTGTTTAGCTAGTGAAGTTAATTTTTATACACATTGTAAATTCTACTTCTGTTACTTCAGCCATCTCAGCCCCAGGTCAGTTCTAAACTCTTGCTGGAGAAGTGATGTGGGGTCTTTTGGAGGAACGAAGACACTTTGGTTTTTTTGAGTTTCCAGTGTTCTTGTGTTGATTCTTCTCATCTTTGTGGGCTTATTTACCGTCAGTCTTTTAGGTTGTTGACCTTTGGATTCTTTTTTCTTTTAACAGTCTGGCCACTTTTCTGTGGGGGTGCTGCAGTTTGCTGAAGGTCTGCTCTAGCCCCTGGTCACCTTGGATTTCCAGAACCTAGATGTAACACCAGTGAAGGCTTCAAAACAGCAAAGATGACAGCCTGCCCCTCCCTCTGAGATCTCCATCCCAGGGGAGTACAGGCATCTTGCTGTCCCAATCACACCTGTAGGAGGTGACTGAAGACCTCATTTAGGAGGTCTCTCCCACCCAGTCAGCAGAAACAGGATTGGGGCTGACTTAATAAGTAGTCTAGCCACACTTTTATATAGCAACTGTGCTTTGCTAAGGTACTGCTTCCACTCCTGGTCAGCTTGTGTTCTCTAAAGCTGGGAGGATAGAATGGCCATGTTGCAGAAACAACAGAGATGGTGTCTATCCCTCCCTGTAGGAGCTCTGTCCCAGGAAGTTTTCAAGCCAGAAAACATGAGCAGGAGTAGTTTGAAGCATCAGTGAGCATTGATGGATCAAGAACCCACTTAAAGAAGCAGTCTGGCCATGCTTTCATAGAGTAGGTGTGCCATGCTGAGGTACCTCTTCAGTTCCAATTGGCTTGGGGTCTCCAAAGGCATCGCTCTCATCTTTTTCATGACTCAGTAGTACTCCATTGTGTATATATATGACATTTTCTTTTTCCATTTATCTTAAGGAACAGTTAAGTTCCTTTGATATCTTCACTATTGTGAATAGGGCTGCAATAAATACAGGAGTGCAGATATCTCTGACATATTAATTTTCTGTCTTTGGGGTACATACATAGTAATCGAATTGCTGGATCATATGGTAGCTATGTTTGTAGTTTTTTGAGGAACCTCCAAACTGTTTTCCATGATGAGAACTTACAATCTCACCAACAGTGTACAAGAGTTGTCTTTTCTCCACATCCACACTATTTAGATAAATTGCCAGTCTTCTTGCCTATCTTTTGGATAAAAGCCATTTTAACTGGGGTGATATGACAGCACATTGTAGCTTAGTTTGCATTTTTCTAACAATCTATGATGTTGAACACCTTTTCATATATTTGTTTGCCATTTGTATGTCTTCTTTTGAGAAATGTTTATTCAGATATTTTGCCTATTTTTAAATAGACTTAATAGATTTTTTCCCTTTAGAGTTGTTTGAGCTCCTCATATATTCTGTTTATTAATCCCTTGTCAGATGACTAATTTGCAAACATATTCCCCCATTCTGTGGGTTGTCTCTTCTCTTTGTGATTGTTTCCTGTATAGAATTTTTAAGCTGATGTTATCCCATTTGTCCATTTTTGCTTTAGTTGCCCAGTTCAATGACAATGCTCCAGTTTAATGTCCTGGAGAGTTTTTCCTGTGTTTTATTTTAGTAATTTAGTTTGAGGTATTGGATTTACATCCTTAATCCATTTTGATTTGTTTTTCTGTATGGTGACAGGCTCCTTGTTTCATCCTTCTGCATATAAATATCTAGTTTACCCAGCACGATTTATTGAACAAATTGTCCTTTCCCCAGTGTGTGTTTTGGCAACTTCTTCAAGAATTAGTTTACAGTAGATAGATTTGTTTCTGGGATCTCTATTCTGTTCCATTGGTCTATGCATATATTTTTATGCCAGTACCATGATGTTTTTGCTACCGTAGCTCTGTAGTATAATTTAAAGTAAGGTAACAGACAAAGCATGGTGGCTTATGCCCATAATTCCAGCACTCAGGAAGCTGAGGCAGGAGAATTGCTTGAACCTTGGAGGCGAAGGTTTAAGTGAGCCAAGATCATGCCACTGCACTTTATCCTGGGCAACAGAGCAAGATTCTGTCTCAAAAAATAAATAAATAAATAAGGTAATGTGATTTCTGCAGTTTTGTTCTTTTTCTTCCAGGTAGCTATGGCTATTCTGGGTCCTTCATGGTTCCATATAAATTTTAGGATTTTTCTTCTATTTCTGTGAAGAATGTTACTGTTATCTTAATAGGTATTTTTTATCTGTAGATTGTTTTGGGTAGATTGCTTTAGGACATTTTAACATATTGGTTCCTCTAATCCATGAACACAGAACACCTTTCTCTTTTTTGTGCCCTTTTCAGTTTCTTTTATTTATATTTTATAGTTTGTATTGTAGAGATCTTTCACTTCTTTGGTTAATCCCTAGGTATTTTATTTTATTTATAGTTATTGTAAATGGGACTGTTTCTTTATTTCTTTTCAGATTGTTTGATGTTGGCATATAGAAATGCTACTGATTTTTACAAGTTGATTTTGTAGTCTACAACTTTACTGAAGTGTTTGTAGGTTCTAACAGTCTTTAGTTTATTTCAAATATAAAATCATATAATCTGAAAATAAAGATAATCTGACATCTTTCTTTCCAATTTGGATGCCTTTTTCTTTTTGCTCTCCTCTAATTTCTCTCTCTTGGACTTCTAGTACTATGTTGAATAACAGTTGTGAAAGTGGGCATCCTTGTCGTGTTCCAGATTTTAAAGAAAAGGCTTTCAGTTTTTCTTCATTCAGTAAGATACTAGATGAGGGATTGTCATATATACTTTTATACCCAGTTTTTTTAAGGACTAGTATCATAAAGAGGTGTTGAATTCTATCAAATGCTTTGTAGCATCAATTGAAATAATCATATAGATTTTTGTCCTTCATTCTGTTGATATAATCTATCACACTGATCGATTTGCATATGGTGAACCATTCTTGAATTCCTGGGAAAAATACCACTTAGTTATGATAAATGATCTTTTTAACGTATTGTTTAATGCACTTTGCTAGTATTTTGTTAATGATTTTTGTATGAATGCTCATCTGAGATATTGACTTGTCCTTTTCTTTTCTTTTTAATGTATTTTTCTGGTTTGGGTATCTAGATAATACTGGCCTCATTGAATGAGTTTTTAGTATTTCCTCCTTCTCTATTTTTTGAAATAGTTTGAGTAAGATTGGTATTACATCTTCTTTAAAGGTTTGGTAGAATTCAACAGTGAAACCATTGGGTCCTGGGCTTTTCTTTGCTGAGAGACATTTTATTATAGCTTTACTCTTGTTACTTGTTATTGGTTTGTCCAGGTTTTGGATTTCTTCATGATTGAACCTTGGAGGGCTGTATATATCTAGAAATTTGTCAATCTTATAAAGACTTTTCAATTTA
This sequence comes from Plecturocebus donacophilus, assembly GCA_004027715.1. Lineage (NCBI taxonomy): Eukaryota > Metazoa > Chordata > Mammalia > Primates > Pitheciidae > Plecturocebus > Plecturocebus donacophilus. The sequence goes on along the minus strand of PVKP010027198.1, from coordinate 25,484 downwards.
TTGGCATACAGTTGTCCATATTAGCCTCTAATGCTCCTTTGAATGTCTGTAGTATTTGTTGTAATGTTTCCTTTTTCATCTCTGATTTTATTCATTTTGACCTTTTTTTTCTTTCTAGTCAGTCTGGCTAACTGTTGAGATTGCTTATCTTCTCAAAAAGACAACTTTTTGTTTTGTTGATCTTTTGTATTGCTTTGTTTGAATTTCATTTATTTCTGCTCTGATGTTTATTATTTATGTTACTCTACTAATTTGGGGTTTTGTTTGCTCTTTCTTTTATACTTCTTGAAGATGTAATATTAGGTTATTTTTTGAAGTTTTTCTACTATTCCAATGTAGGCAATAATAGCTATAAACTTTCCTCTTAGCACTGCTTTTGTTGTACTTCACAGGTTTTGGTAAGGTATGTTTTCATTTTCATTTGTTTCAAGAAATTTTTAAATTAACTTTTTAATTTCTTCATTGACTCACTGGTCATTGAGAAACATATAGTTTAATTTCCATGAAAGTGAACAATATTCCAAAACTTCTCTTGTTAGTGATTTCTGATTTAACGTCCTTGTGGTCAGAGAAGATACTTTATATAATTTTAATTTTGGGGGCTATTTTAACACTTGTTTTGTGGCTTGATGTATGATCTATTTTTAATAATTTATATTTTGAGGAGAAGAATGTGTATTATGCAGGATAAAATGGTCTGTAAATATCTTTTAGGTCCATTTGGTCTATAGTGCAGATTAAGTCCAATGTTTCTTTGTTCGTATTTTGGTCAGGATAATCTAATGCTGAAAGTGGTGTGTTGAAATCTCCACCTATTACTGTAATGGGGTCCGTCTCTCTCTTTAGTGCTAATAACATTTGCCATATATCTATATCTAAATATTTAGTGCTAATAACATTTGCCGTATATCTATACTCAGTCACTCTATCTCTTTTCTTGAGGAAGTTAGTCCATTTACATCCAATGTTACTATTGATAAGCAAATAATTACCCTGTCTATTTTGTTATTTGTTTTCTGGTTATTTTTAAATCTTATCTTCCTTCTTTCCTTTCTTCCCTTTAGTGAATATGACTTTTTCAGGTGACACCTTTTAGTTTCTTGTTTTTCATTTTTTGTGTACCTGTTCTATGTTTTCTGATTTGATGTTACCATAAGACTTACCAATAATGTCTTATAACTCATTATTTTAAACTGATGACAATGTAACACTGATTGCATAAACAAAGAGAAATCTAATAAAAATTATACACTTTAACTTCATCGCCATGCTTTTTAACTTTTTGTTATTTCTATTTATATTTTACTGTATTGCCTATGTTTTACAAAATTACTATAGCCGTTTTATTACTTCATCTTGTAGTTTTTCTACTAAAGATAAGAGTGGTCTATGCACCACAATTACAGTGTTATTATATTCTGTATTTTTCTCTGTACCTACTATTACCAGTGAGTTTTATAACTTCAGATTATTTCTTCTTGCTTATTAACATTCTTCTCTTTCATATTTAAAAACTCCCTTTAGCAATTCTTCTAAGACAGGTCTGGTGTTGCTAAAATATCTCAGCTTTTGTTTCTGGGAAAGTTTTTATATCTTATTTATATTTGAAGAACATTCCATCATATGACTGCATCATACTATAGTTTATAATCAATCTCTCTCCTCCCCATTAAAATGTGCTCTAACAAAATTATTTTTATATTAGTAAATTAGTGGAAAATGTAGCTGCTAAGTTGATGACAAGATGCTCATTATTGTATTTTTCAAATAGCTCATTTTTGCTGTTTGAATATACTATTCTAGGATTTTTTTTTCATTGACACTTTAAATATGTCATGCCACTCACTCTGACGTATGTTTCCACTGAACAGTCTGCTACCAAGTGTATTGTTGCTTCATTGTGTGTTAGTTATTTCTTTTCTCTTGCTTCTTTAAGGATCCTTTCATTTTCATTGGGCTTTGAGAGTTTGTAGCTAAAAGGTCCTCAGGTAGCCTTATTTGGGTAAAACCTGCTTGGTGTTCTATAATCTTCTTGCACATGAATATATATATCTTTCCATCATTCTCTAGGTTTATGAAGCTCTCTGTTATTATCCCTTTGAACGAACTTTCTACCCATAGCTCTCTCTCTATCTCCCGTTTAAGTCCAGTGACTCTTAGATTTGCTTTTTGGGGCTATTTTCTAGATATTGCAGTCATGTTTTGTTGTTTTCTTTTGTCTCATTTGACTGCATATTTTCAAATAGCCTGTTTTCAAGCTCGCTAAACTTTCTTCTGCTTAATCAATTCTGCTGTTAAGAGACTCTGTTACACTCTTCAGCATGTCGAGGTACCATTATATTTTAACAGAGGCAGACTAAGAAGAATAGAACCAGATATGTTATTCTGGTGAAAACTTCCTTGATAAAATGTAGATAATTTTAGAAACTGAGTGGTGGCTACCATGTGTATGTATTGTACTATCTTTGCTATGTTTAAATTTGCTTAAAATTTTTCATGCAAAACTCTTAAATATATATGTTTACACACACACACACAGACACACACACACACATACACACATAAGCTGAAGTTCAGTGGCTAAAAAACTTGGCATCATTTAGCCTAGAGTAGTTAATACTTGTAGTGGCATTCAGTGTGTAATGTGGTCATTAAAGAGTAAAAACATTTGTCCAAACAAATGAAAGTTTTAAAATTGAATGTTTTAGCTAAATAAGGTGATTAAATTTCTAATAGATACATTCAAAGCAAAAAATGAACTATTTAATGAATAAGATAATGAGCTTCTACTTATCAACATAGCAAGTATATTATCCAACAAGTTACTGATGGAAAATGATTTAGTTAGATCACGTCTTAATGGAGAGGAGAGGGGTGGATTAAAAACTGTTTTATGGTGTAGTGATACTGTAGAATGCAGAGGAAAAAACAGAGTAAGCCAGATAGAGACATAAATGATCTTCCCTTTCTTCAGGGGTAGGGATCAACTCAATATGTCATGTTCTCTTGTAGACCTTTTTAGACAGATAATATTATTCTATTGTATTGACTAAAAATGTGAGGTGACAGTAAGTGGCAAAGTCTACACAAGAAATCAAGGATAGCTTATTGAAAAATTAATGCATTTCACTCTATACTCACTGTCCAAGAGTCCATGACACATCCTGATTTAATGAAAGTAAGTGTAAGAGCAAGCTACGGGAGGATGGCTGGAACCCAGGGTGAGCCCAGTGCTTCTACTCAAAGGTCAAGATCCTGCTTGGATGTGCAGATGCTCTATTTAGAAGACCTGTTTTCAAAATCTAGAGCTATATGGATTAATTCAGGTTTATTTTTATCTTTCTAAGTTTTCATTTACAAATTAAAATTGAGTTTTTGTAAGAATAATTTATAATAATTAGGCAATAAACTTTAGCTGTTATAGTATTCTTGTTATTAAAAATATACCTGGCCTTGACATTGCTGATAGGTTGGGCATGTGAGCAATCATGGCTCTAACCAGTGTGTTCTCTCCTAGGCATTGATCATGAGCTCTTTCTAAAAGCTCTGATCAGTTCAGTTCCTTAATAATAATTGTTTTTGACATAATAGGATCAAGTAGATTTTCTTGGCATGTGTTTTTTGTCACTAAAGAAGCTTACAGAGAGGAGACAGAAACAGTTTTTGCTTTTTCAACAACAAAAGATAGCTATAATTCTCTGGGCTGGTAATTATTTATTGATTTATTGATTTTGTAAAACAGTGGCAAGGGCCTCTTGATGTGCACTAGTTGGTTTTGTTAGAGGGAGAGAGCCCAATATTCCTGTTCAAATTTAACTAGAGGCTGTTGTTAAGGAGCTGCCGGTTTTCCATTACCTGGTGATCACCTCCCAAGGTAGGTGCTTGTTGATATTCAGTTGGGGTGGTGGCCAATAGTATGGAAAATATTTAGGGAAAGTTATAGATTATAGTCCCAAACCTTTTGGAAGGCTGAAAGATTTTATTCAGGCAGGCCAAAGGTGGCTGGCCAGTCCATTAAGTTTAGAAGAAGATAGGGACAATAAGAGGCTTTTCCCAGTTAAAGTCTTTGTCTCTACTCTGTTCATTCATGTAGCTTTGTGCTGGATGTTCCTCTCAGTGGGAGATCAAAAAGCAATTACATGTTAATAGTGTTTACTCTGGTCCTGGAACCTAAAACTTTTATCATTTGTATAACCACTCTTTTAACATGTTAATTATCCACAAGTGTGTTGACTTAGAACCTCTGTTATGAATACATGTGAGGATGGACAGAGGGTCTTGGTCAATTGGTTGCATTTCGCCCTCTGAAAGCAGCCAATGGCCATCCCTAGCCTACTTGTATCATTGTAATGGTGTGAGAGTGCATTAATTCATCGTCGTTGAGTCAGGGTCTGCAGGCCAGACTTTTGCAGGTGGTGAGAGATGTCTCAGGTGCTGGCATTTCTTCCTTGGATAATTACTTAAAATACATTTATGAGAACTAACCAAACTCAAGGCACTTAGCAGCCCACAGGCCCACACTGACACCCTAGGCTGAGCATGGTCAGAGCGGTGCCCTTAGGAAATGACAAAGGAAGGGAGGTGAGATAGAAAGTAGGAAAATGTCATTTATGCATGAAAATCAAGAAAGGCTGAGTACTCAAGCCCGGGTCCCCAAATAAATTAGAGTGGGTATAATGAAAATCAGGGAGAGGAGCTCAAAGAAATTGAAACCTCAGCTTTCTGCATGTCTCTGTTTATGTGTCCCTCCTGTAATTGTCCACTTAGAAAATGATTTGAGGTTTGGAGCTATCATAACAGTCAAGCACAGGATAATTGATCATCCCATTTCTGACAGTCAGTCTGATTCACATCAGATGCTCTTCATTTCAGGCTGTACAGTGCCTGCTCTGTCTCTTCTACTGAGCTTCCCCATCCTCTGACCTGGGAAAGGTATTTGCCTAAAAAGATCAGCCTCTTGTTGGAAACAAAAGGTGCCAGAATCCCAGAGGTGTTCAGGACTATTAGAATGAAAGAGCCTAGATAAAAAAAAAACAGCTTTAGCCTGGCTGTGCAACTCTATGTTATATTTTATATTGGGAGAGACTTCAATATGTATTTTTCTCCCACCTCTCTGGTACGCAGGGAACTGACCGGAGGAGGATTTTTGTTTTCTCAGATTTTCTCCAAGAATTCCCAAGCTCACAAACTATATGGTAGAAGCCAGACTCTGTTTATTCCTGTAGTTAGGCTCACATGTGGTACTTTCCCATGAAAGTTGATGTGTCTTTTCTCTGCCTAACCTACCCCTAAGCCAGCATTCACACATCACCTCCTCTAGTGAGTAGCTATTTGGAACATCTCTCATCCCTGTGACTCACAAATCTTCTAACAAAATATAATCATGAAATTTTGATAGACTCTGCTCACAGATGGCTGCTTTGGACAGTTTTGCCATAGACCACATTATGTGGACTTTTCAAAAGCATCTCAGTCTCAACATATTCAAGGCTGATAGGTCACCACCACTCCCTTCCCCCCTTATGTACATGCCCAAACTCTCCTTACCTACTTTCACCTATCTCCAATATCTCCAAGCTTGGTATCGCTTATCCAAGAGACAAAGCTGACATTTTTCTAACTACTACTTCTCAGTTCTCTCTTGTGTCCTTCAAGTCCTGTTCATTCTAACTCTTTAATATCAACAGAATTCTTACATTCAAGGTGCTGTGACTCCCAGGGCATGCTCAGCCCCTTCATTCCTTGGTGCTGTCCATGGATCTTTCTTCAGCACTTTGTATACAGTCTAGCATTGTCACCCTGGGCTTTGAAAACATTAGTCTGTTTACAAGGTTCTGAGTATAAACCTCAAACATAATTGATCTGGCCTTTCCAGATCTGGATGCTCTTTAGATTTCTTTTTTGCCATATGTCTTATTAATTTCACGATACATTTACAGAAAAAAAAATATATTTTCAGCTTCTCAAGTTTTTGTTCCACTCCCTCTCTTTTTTCCTAAGCTTTGGAGCTTTCTGCCTCAAAGACACTGACTCTCCTCTTCCTTGCTAATTTCTCCTCATAATGCTGGTCTTAGTTTGGAGCTCACTCTTCTTGGAAGTGGTCCAAGATCTTTTTGGTGTTACACAGTTCACTGTCATATGGATATATCTGTCCCCTGACCCTGCAGTCGTCACTGGGTAGCATTCTTACTTATTCCAACTTCGTTTCCCCTGCTTCGTTATTCTCTCTGTGAGCATGGTAATAGGTCTGTACAATGACAGTTGTAAGCAGTTGATGCAGATTTATATTAGGCTAATTAATGGATGCTGTTACAGCACTCTACAAGGTATTACCTTCATTTCTCAGCTTCCAGACTCTTCCAGAAAGTCTGAAGGTAAAGAAATGTAGGAACTCCCCAAGATCAAAAGGATGTAGTGGAGCTTGTATTACAGTCAACCTACTTCTTCTAAGTAGCATTCTATTATACTATAATAAACTGCCTTTCTTATCCATGAAGTGATATACAGTAAATAGTATGTATGGCATGCTGAACAGCGGTCTATCAAAGGTAGTCATATCCTCATACCCAGGACCTGTGACTATTACTTCATATAGAAAAGAGACTTTGCAGAGGAGATTATTTCAAGAATTTTAGAATACAACGATGATCCTGGATTATTTGAGTTGGTCCTGAATATAATCATAAGTATTCTTGTAAAAGGGTGGCAGAAAGATATTTTACTATAGGAGAGGAAGTAGGAGATATGGTAACAGATGTAAGAGGTTGTAGCTATGTAAGAAAATGGTCAGCAACCACAATGAATGCAGGTGGCCTTCAAAGCCGGAAAAGGAAAGGGAAGAGATTCTCTCTCAGATCTGCCAGGGGTAACAAGCCCTGCCAACACCTTGACATCAAAACTGTTTTTACATTTATGGCCTTTAGAGCTCTAAGATAATACATCTGTGTTCTTTAAAGCCACCGAATATATGGCAACTTGTTACTTCAGCAATAGGAAACTAATACAAAGTACAAAAAAATGCAATATATACAGTACATATTTGATGAATATGTAAGAAGCATGTATTCCCATTAAATCCAGACTAAACAGAAGGCCACACAATTCACTAAAACTCTAGAATCAAATAATTACTTTAAAAGTGTTTGAAGTATCAAAATGTTTTATGACTTTCTTCTCATTGTTCTCCAATAATCAAATGCAAAAGAAAGGGGAACTAGAGTTGGCCCTTTGCTTTCAAAATATTATTTAATAAGCTGATAGGATTAGTCCCTGTTATCTCAATAATGCTTAAATATAATTTGTTGCTTTAAAATTGCTATTGGCCTTCATGCTTAATTAGATTTAACTTTGCAGTATATTAAGGGCACTTATTCAGTAAACTTCAATTAAAGATTTTTGTGCGGTATTTCACTTAATCACACTGCACCTGTCTGGCGTCCTGTTCAGTAAGGATAGTGATAGTTCGCATTCTGAAAGCCTCAGCCTAGACAAGCTGTAGTCTACTATTGCCTTCTAGCTGTGACCACTGATTTCTAGTCTACATGTTGCCTTTCCTATCTTCTCCTTTGCACTTGTTAATCTGCCCTAGCCAAGAACCTCATTGGTACATTCAGACATTCTTTCTTTAAAATTTTTCATGCATCTATTCTCCAAATAGTTACCTCCCTTGTCAATGTCTTAGCCCAGAGTTGCTTCCTCTCTTATTTGAGTTAGTTTTAAGAACATTTTACCTGATACTCCAGTAGCTCCCTGTGCCCTTAGAAACTCCTTTCAGCTGCCTCCAAAGCCCTGTATAAACTGTTCCTTCTCATGCATTCTGGGTCTTGCATGTGGTCTCTTGCCTGGATGTGGAGCCCACCAGCTTACCTGGAAAATCAAGCTAAAATCACAACTCTTACATTTTCATCCTACTTTCCTTGAATTATTTTACTATTCATCTTACTCTTAGTAACACCTATCACATTTCAATATATTACATAGTACTTTCTAAAATAGACTTTATTTTAAAGTAGTTTTAAGTTCACAGCAAAATTGAGCCAAAAATACAAGGTATTCACAAATAGCCCTCTCTCCCCACCACACACATACCACATTCCCACTGTCACCTTGGAATAGTACACTTATTACAATGGTGAACCTATGTTGACATCTCAGTCTCACCCAAGGTCCACAGTTTAAAAGAAGCTTCACTTGTGGTATTGTACATTATATGGGTTAGACAAACGCATAGTGAAAGGTATCCACCATTATAGTATCAAACCATTATAGTATATATAGTCATATATATCATAAAAATTCTTGGCACTCCACGGATTCATCCCTAACTCTTGGAACTTATGATAATTTTACTGTCTCCATATGTATTAGTCTGTGTTTATGCTGCTGTGAAAAAATACCCAAGGCTGAGTAATCTATAAATAAGAGGTTTAATTGACTCACAGTTTGGCATGGCTGGGAGGCTCCAGGAAACTTACAATCATATCAGAAGAGGAAGCAAAGCATCCTTTTTTATGGTGGCAGGAGAGAGAACGAGTGCAAGCAGGAGAAATGCCAGATACTTGTAAAACCATAAGAGTTCATGAGACTCATTCATTATGATAAGAACAGCATGAGTGAAACCATCTCCATGATTCAATAACCTCCACCTGATACTGCACTTGACATGCAGGGATTATGGGTACTACAGTTAAAGGCGAGATTTGGGTAGGAATACAGAGTCAAACTACAACATTCAGCCTCTGATCCCTCCCACATCTCATGTCCTCACATTTCAAAACACAATTAGGTCCTTCCTACAGTGCCCCAAAGTCTTAACTCATTCCAGCATTAACTCAAAAGTCTAACTCCAAAATCTCATCTGTGACAGGACAAGTTCCCTCCACCTATGAACCTGTAAAATCAAAGGCAGATTACTTACTTTCTAGATACAATGAAGGTACAAGTATTGGGTAAATATACCCATTCCAAATGGGTGAAATTGGCCACAACAAAGGGGCTAGAGGCCCCATCTAATTCTGATGTCCAATAGGGCAGTTATTAAACATTAAAGTTCCAAAATGATCTATTTTGACTCCATGTCTCACATCAAGGCCACGTTGATGTAAGAAGTGGGCTCCTATGACTTTGTGTAGCTCCGTCTCTTGGCTTTGTAGGGTACAGCCCATCTCCTGGCTGATTCACAGGCTGTTGTTGAGTGTCTGCAGCTTTTTCAGGCACATGGTGCAAGCTGTTGGTGGATCTACCATTTTGGGGTCTGGGGAATGATGGCCCTCTTCTCACAGCTCCACTAGACAGTGCCCCAGTGGGGACTTTGTGTGGGGCCCTGACCCCACCTTCCCTTTGGCACTTCCCTAGCAAAGGTTCTCTATGAGGGCTCCACCCCGGCAGCAAACTTCTGTGTGGACATCCAGGCACTTACACAATCTCTGATATCTAGGTGAAGGTTCCCCAACCTCAATTCTTGACTTCTGAGCACCCAGAGGCCTAATACCACATGCAAGCTGCCAAGATTGGGGCTTGAACTCTCTGAATCAATTACCGAAGTTGCACTTTGGTCCTTTTTAACCGTGGTTGGAACTGAAGCAGCTGAGATGCTAGGCAAAATGTCCTGGGGCTACACAGAGCAGACGGACCCTGGGTCCAGCCCACACAACCATTTTTCCTTCCTAGGCATTTGGACCTGGATGGAAGGTGCTGCCATGAAGGTATCTGACATGCCCTGGAGACATTTTTTCCCATTTGTCTTGGTGATTAACATTTGGCTCCTAATTACTTATGCCAATTTCTGCAACAGCCTTGAATTTCTCCTTAGAAAATGGGTTTTTCTTTTTCTACCACATCATCAGGCTGGAAATGTTTGTGCTCTACTTCTTCTTGAATGCTTTGCTGCATTGAAATTTCTTCCACCAAATATCCTAAATTATCTCTCTAAAGTTAAAATTTCCACAGATCTCTAGGCCAGGGGCAAAACACCACTAATATCTTTGCTGAAGCATAGAAAGAGTTCCCAATAAGTTCCTCATCTCCATCTGAGACTGTCTCAGATGGACTTCAATGTCCATATCCCTGTCAGCATTTTGGTCAAAGTCATTCAAAAAGTCTTTAGGAAATTTCAAACTTTCCCAAATCTTCCTGTCTTCTTCTGAGGCTTGCAAACTGTTTCACCCTCTGCCTCTTACCCAGTTCCAAAGTTGCCTCCACATTTTCAGGTACCTTGGCAGCAATCCTCCACTTCTGGTACCAGTTTACTCTATTAGTTCGATCTCAGGCTGCTATGAAGAAATATCTGAGAATGAGCAACTTCTAAAGAAAAGAAGTTTGATTGATTCACAGTTTCACATGGCTGGGAGGCCTCAGGAAGCTTACAGTTATCGTGGAAGGGGAAGCAAACATGTTTTTCAAATGGTGGCAGGATAGAAAATGAGTGTGAGCAGGGGAAATGCCAGATGCTTAAAAAACCATCAGCTCTCATGATGTTCACTCATTATCATGAAACTAGCATGGGGGGAAAACAGTCCCTATGATTCAGTTATCTTTACCCGGTCCCAATCCTGGCATGTAGGGATGATGAGGATTAAAATTCGAGATGAAATTTAAGTGGGGACACACAGCCAAACCATATAACCATAGCTTTGCCTTTTCCAGAGTATCATATAGTTGGAATCATACAGTATTTAGCTTTTTCCAATTGGACTTTTCCACTTAGTAGTGTGCATTCAAGTTCCCTCTACATCTTTTCATGGCTTGATACATCATTTCTTTTTTTATTTTAACTTTTATTTTAGATTCAGGGTACATGTACAGATTTGTTCTATAGGTAAACTTGGGTCACAGGGATTTGTTTTACAGATAATTTTATCACCCAGGTACTAAGCCTAGTATACAATCATTACTTTTTCTGCTCCTCTCCCTCCTCTCAACCTCAATCTTCAAGTAGGCCACAGTGTCTGTTGTCCTCTTCTTTGTATCCATATATTCTTATCATGTAGCTCCCACTTATAAATAAGAACGTGGAGCATTTGATTTTCTGTTCCTACATTAGTTTGCTAAAAAAAAATGACCTTCAGCTCCATCAATATTCCCACAAAAGACAGAATTTTGGTTTTTTATGGCTGCATAGTATTCTATGATATATATGTACTACATTTTCTTTATTCAATCTGTCATTGATGGGCATTTAGGTTTATTACATGTCTTTGCTCTAGTGAATGCTGCTGTAATGAACATATGACCACAGCATGCATGTGTCTTTATGGTAGAATAATTTATATCCTCTGAGTGTATAGCCAGTAATGGAATTGCTGAGTCAAATGGTAGTGCTGTTTTTAGCTCTTTGAGGAATTGTCACACTGCTTTCCATAATGGATAAGCTAATTTACACTGCCACCAACAATGTGTAAATGTTGTCTTTTCTCCACAACCTTACCAGCATCAATTCGTTTTTAAATTTTTAATAGTAATCATTCTGACTGCTTTGAGATAATATCTCATTGTGGTTTTGATTTGCATTTCTCTAATAATCAGTGATGTCAATCTTTTCTCACATGTTTTTTGGCCACATATATGTCTTCTTTTGAAAAGTATCCATTCATGTCTTTTGTTCCCTTTTTAATGGGGTTGTTTTCTTTGTAAATTGATGTTCCCTTATACATGCTGGATATTAGACCTTTGTAAGATGTATAGTTTGCAAATATTTTCTCCCATTGTGTATAATGTCTGCTTAATTTGTTGATAGTTTATTTGCTGTGTAGAAGGTCATAATTCGAATTAGATTCCAATTGTAAATTTTTGCTTTCATTCCAATTGCCTTAGGTGCCTTCATCATGATATTTTGGGCCTTTTCCGTGTCCAGACAGGTATTGCCTATGTTGTCTTCTAGGGTTTTTATAGTTTTGAGTTTATTTTTGAGAGATTAATACATTTTGAGATGATTTTTGGATATTGTGTAAGGAAGTGGTCCAGTTTCAATCTTCTGCATTTGGCTACCCAGTTATTCCAGTAACATTTATTAAATAGGAAGTCTTTTCCGAGTTGCTTGTTTATGTCTGCTTTTTCAAAGATCAGATGATTGTAGATGTGTAACATTATTTCTGGATTCTCTATTCTGTTCCATTGGTCTATGTGCCTCTTTTTGTACCAGTGCCATGCTGTTTTGGTTACTGTAGCTCTTTAGTACAGTTTGAAATCAGATAGTGTGATGCTTCCAGCTTTTTACTTCTTGCTTAGAATTGCCTTGGCTATTAGGACTCTTTTTCTGTTTCATATAAATTTTAAAATAGCTTTTCCTAGTTTTGTAAAGAATGCCATTGATAGTTTTTGATAGGAATAGCATTGAATGTTTAATTGCTTTGGACAGTATGGCCATTTTCATTATAATGATATTTCCTATTCATGAGCATGAGATGTTTTTTCATTTGTTTGTGTCATTTTTTTATTTCTTTGAGCAGTGTTTTCTATTTCTCATTGCAGAGATATTTTGCCTTTCTTATTAGTTATATTCCTATTTTATTCTTTCTGTGGAAATTGAGAATGGAACTGTATTCCTAATTTGGCTCTCAGCTTGACTGCTGTTGTTGGTGTATAGGAATGCTACTGATTTCTTTTTAGCATGGAATGGTTTTCAATTGTCTATGTATGAAACAGTTTATTTATTCTTTCACCAGCTGAAGAATATCTTGGTTGCTTCCAAGTTTTGGCAATTATGAATAAACCTGCTATAAACATCCATGTGCAGGTTTCTGTGTGGACATAAGTTTTCAATTTATTTGAGTAAATACCAAGAAGTGAGATTGCTGAAACATATGGTAAAACTATGTTTAGTTTTTTGAAGAAACTGCCAAAATGTCTTTCAAAGTGGCTGTACTATTTTACATACTCAACAGCAATGAATGAGTATTCTCGTGGTTCCACGTCCTTGCCAGCATTTGGTGGTGTTAGTGTTTTAGACTTTGTTTATTCTAATAGGTGTGTAGTGGTATCTCACTGTTTAATTTATTTAATTTGCAATTCCCTAGTAACATATGATGTTTGGCATCTTTTCCTCTTGCTTATTTGTTATATGTAAATCTTCTTTTTTGAAGTACCTCTTCAGATCTTTCTCCCATGTTTTTATTGTGTTGTATGTTTTCTTCATTCTGAGTTTTAAGAGTTCTTTGTGTATTTTTGATGACAGTGGTTTATTAGATATGTTTTTGATAGTATCTTTTCCCAGTGTATGGTTTGTCTTCTAATTCTCTTGATAATGTCTTCAGCAGAGCTGAAATTTTTAATTTTAATGAACACTAGCTTATACATTATTTATTTCATAAATCATGTCTTTGGTATTATATCTAAAAAGTTATTTTCATAACCACAATCATTAAGATTTTCTACCATGTTATACTAGAAGAGTTTTATAGCTTTGCATTTTATATTTAAGTCTATGATCCTTCAGGAGATAATTTTTTGAGGTATATAAAGTCTGTATCTGTCTCTTTCTCCCTTCCTATCCTTTTTTTTTTTTTTTGACTTGTAGTTTGTCCATTTGTCCCAAACCATTTGTTTAAAGACTACGGTTTATACAATGGCTCTTTATCAAATATTAGTTGACTATACCTATGGAGTTTATTTCTCAATGTTCTATTCTGTTTCAATGGCCTCTTTGTTTATTTTTTCACCAATAACATACTCCCTTGATTACTGTAGCTTTAAGTCTTAAAATGAGATAGTGCCATTCCTCTTTTTCTTCTCCTTCAATATTGAGTTTACATCTCCATATAAATTTTAGAACTGGTTTGCTAGTATACAGGAAATAACTTGCTAGGATTTGATTTAAAATACATTGCATCTATAGATCAAATTAGAAAAAAAAAGTCTTTAATGATTATGTCAGATGTTTTCTTCTGCATCTATTAATATGAATAAATGATTTTGCCTGTTGATTTGATGGATTGTATGAATTAATTTTCTAAAGTTGATTTACCCTTCCATTCCTGGGATATATCCCTCTAAGTCATGGTGTAATTCATTTTACATAGTGTTGGCCTCAATTTTCTAATATTTTGTTTAACCTAAGTTCATGAGAGATACTGGTCTATAATTTTCTTGTATGTCTTTGTCCAGTTTTGGTCCTAGGGTAATGTTAATCTTATAGAATGAGTTAGAATGCATTTCTTCTGCTTTTATACTCTGGAAGTGATTATAGAGAATTAGTATAAATCTATTTTTAGGTGTTTAGTAGAGTGTACCAGTGAACCTATGATTGATGCTTTTCATTTTGAAAGGTTATTTATTATTAATTCAATTTATTTAACACACGAACTTCTTCTCAGGTTGTTCATTTCTTCTTGTGTAACTTTTGGCAGATTGTCTTACAAATAATTGGTTTATTTAAAATTTGTGGGTATATAATTGTTCATATTATTATTATTATTATACTTTAAGTTCTGGGTACGGGTGCAGAAAGTGCAGGTTTTTTACATGAGTATATGTGAGCCATGGTGGTTTCCTACATCCATCACCACGTCATCTACATTACGCATTTCTCTTAATGCTATCCTTCCCCTATCCCCCCACCCCCAGTAGCCCCAGTGTGTGATGTTTCCCTCCGGGTGTCTGTGCATTCTCATTGTTCAACTCCCACTTTACCACTTATGAGTGAGAACATATGGTGTTTGGTTTTCTGTTCTTGTGTTAGTTTGCTGAGAATGATGGTTTCCAGCTTCATCAATATCCCTGCAAAGGACACGAACTCATTCTTTTCTATGGCTATATAGTATTCCATGCATATATGTGCCACATTTTATTTATCCAGTCTATTATTGATGGGCATTTGGGCTGGTTCCAAGTCTTTCCTATTGTGAATAGTACCACAATAAACATAGATGTGCATGTGACTATATAATAGAATGATTTATAATCCTTTGGGTATATACTCAGTAATAAGATTGCTGGGTCAAGTGGTATTTCTAGTTCTAGATTCTTGAGGAATCTCCACACTGTCTTCCACAATGGTTGAACTAATTTACACTCCCACCAGCAGTGTAAAAGCGTTCCTATTTCTCCACATCTTCTCCAGCATATGTTGTCTCCTGACTTTTTGATGATTGTCATTCTAGCTGATGTGAGACAGTATCTCATTGTGGTTTTCATTTGCATTTCTCTAATGACTCAGTGATGATGAGCTTGTTTGTCTATGTTTGCTGGCTGCATAAATGTCTCCTTTTGAGAAGTGTCTGTTCATATCCTTTTCCCAGTTTTTGCTGGGGTTGTTTTTTTTTTTCTAAATCTAAGTTCTTTATAAATTCTAGGTATTAGCCTTTTGTCAGATGGGTAGATTGCAAAAATTTTCTCCCATTCTATAGGTTGTCTGTTCACTCCGATGATAGTTTCTTTTGCTATGCAGGAGCTCCTTAGTTTAATTAGATGCCATTTCTCTATTTTGGCTTTTATTGCCATTACCTTTGGTGTTTTAGTTATGAAGTCTTTCCCAATGCCTACGTCCTGAATATTTCCTAGGTTTTCTTCTAGATTTTTATGGTTTTAGTTCTTACCTTTAAATCTTTAATCCACCTTGAGTTATTTTTTTGTATAAGATTTAAAGAAAAGATCCAGTTTCAGCTTTCTGCATATGACTAGCCAGTTTTCCCAATACCATTTATTAAATAGGGAATCCTTTCCCCATTTCTTGTTTTTATCAGGTTTGTCAAAGATCAGATGGTTGTAGATGTGTGGAGTTGTTTCTGAGGCCTCTTTTCTGTTCCATTGGTCTACATATCTGTTTTGGTACCAGTACCATGCTGTTTTGATTACTGTAGCTTTATAGTATAGTTTGAAGTCAGGTAGCATGATGCCTCCAGCTTTTTCTATTTTTTTATTTTTATTTTTGCTTAGGATTGTCTTCATTATGCAGAGTCTTTTTTGGTTCTATATGAAATTTAAGGTGGTTTTTTTTTTCCAATTCTGTGAAGAAAGTCAATGGTAGTTTGATGAGGATAGAATTGAATCTATAAATTACTTTGGACAGTATGACCATTTTCATGATATTCATTCTTCCTATCAATGAGCATGGAATATTTTTTTCATTTGTTTGTGTCCTCTTATTTTCATTAGCAGTGGTTTGTAGTTCTCCTTGAAGAGGTCCTTCACATCCCTTGTAAGTTGTATTCTTAGGTATTTTATTCTCTTTCTAGCAATTGTGAATGGGAGTACACTAATGATTTGGCTCTCTGTTTGTCTGTTATTGGTGTATAGGAATGC
Source organism: Plecturocebus donacophilus (assembly GCA_004027715.1). Taxonomy (NCBI): domain Eukaryota; kingdom Metazoa; phylum Chordata; class Mammalia; order Primates; family Pitheciidae; genus Plecturocebus; species Plecturocebus donacophilus. The sequence continues at coordinate 9,248 of PVKP010027198.1, read as the reverse complement.
TTGTAATTGTTACAGATTGATTTTTTTGCTGAAGTTGCTTATCATCTTAAGGATATTTTGAGCTGAGATGATGGGGTCTTCTAAATATACAATCATGTCATCTGCACATAGAGACAATTTGACTTCCTCTTTTCCTTATTGAATACAGTTTTCTTTTTGTTTTTTTTTTGGCCTGATTGCCCTGGCCAAAACTTCCAATACTATGTTAAATAGGAGTGGTGAGAGAAGGCATCCTTGTCTTGGGCCGGTTTTCAAAGGAAATGCTTCTAGTTTTTGCCCATTCAGTATGATATTGGCTGTGGGTTTGTCATAAACAGCTTTTATTATTTTGAGATCTGTTCCATCGATACCTTGTTTATTGAGAGTTTTTAGCACCTTTACTAACCTTCTAATGACCATGGAATCTATAGTGATGTCTTCTCTTTCATTTCTGATGTGAGTAGTTGTATCTTCTCTCATTTTTTTCTTAGTTATCCTAGCTACAGGTTTATTAACTTTATTGACCTTTTCAAAGAACAAGCTTTTTGTTGATTTTCCTTTTTCTTTCCTTTTTTTTCCTTCTTTCATTCTAAAACTGATATATTGTAAATGTTCATGTTTATGGGGTACAGTGTGATGTTTCAATATGTATCTATATTATATAATGATTCAATAAGAGTAGTTAGTGTATCCTAAACTTGTACCTCTTAAACTTGTAATTTTTTAATTTGTTTTCAATTTTATTTAATTCTACTTGAAATTTAATTATGTCTTTTTTTCCCACTGCATCTATAATTAAAAAAATTCATTTTCTAGTTCTCTAAAGTGGAATCTTTAATTATTGATTTTATATTTCTTTTTTTCTAATCTATGCATTCAATGCTATACATTTACCTCTTACCACTGATTATTCTGTATCTTACTAATTTTGATGTTGTATTTTCATTTTCTTTTAGTTAGAATATTTTTTGAATTTTTTCAATATTTAGTTTTGACTCCTAAATTACTTAGAGGTATGATGTTTAATCTTCAACTATTTGGGAATTTTTCAAGCTATCCTTCTTTATTGATTTCTAGTTTAACGCCATTGTCATCTGAGAGAATACATTTTATGATTTCTGTTACTTTAAACTTGTTAAGGTGTGTTTTATGGCCAAGAATGTGGTCTGTGTTATTTGATGTTCCATGTGAGCTTGAGAAAAATGTACACACTGCTTTTGTGGAAGGAAGTAGTCTATAGTTGTCAATTATATACAGTTGATTGATGGTGTTGTTGAGTTCAACTATGTCCTTACTGATTTTCTGCCCACTGGATCTATCCATTTCTGATAGAGGGGTGTTGATGTCTCCAACAGTAATAACGGATTCATCTATTTCTCCTTGCAGTTCTGAGTTTTTGCCTTCACATTTTGACATGATGATGTTAAAAACTTTCACATAAAGAATTGCTACATCTTGTCGCAGAATTTACTACTTTATTGTTATTTAATATTTCTCTTTATTCCTGATAATTTTCCTTGCTCTAAGGTCTGTTCTGTGTGAAATTAATATAGCCACTCCAGGTTTTCAAAAATTAGTATTGACATAATTATCTTTTTTATCCTCTATTTTTAGTGTATTGTTGCCTTTATATTTAACACAAGTTTATTATAGGCAACAGACAGTTGAGTCTTGTCTTATTATTAGGTTTCAGTCTTTTAATAAACCTACACCCCTTGGCTTGAGCTTCACAACTGCTTCCTTTTCCCCTGAGCCCCCATAGTTTAAACAGGAAGGCCAGAGGGAGAAATTGGCAAATCTCTTACCCCAGGTCAATTAGGCTCCAATAAAACTCCACTAGGTCAGGCTCTGACCAAACAGTTTTCTTGAGGCAGGTCTTGTAAAAAACAGAACGCTCTGGTGTGTTTCAAAATTACTACTCCCATCTCTTCCTGTCAGAAACACAGAGGAACTCTTCTCTGTTATGCACTATGAGAACTCCGTGAAGCTCCTGGAGGTAAAACGCACAAAAGTATGGGGACCTCCCCTATGACTACCCACTTCCCCTCTCCAGAGTTTTCACCTCTAGGACTTGTCTACGCTGATTCTCAGCAACTTGTCAATTACAGTTTAGACTTTGCTGCTCCAGCAATGGCTCCTGTGGTGGCCTCAGCTCATGGATTTCTGCCTGTCTCCAGTTTTGGGAGCAGCAGTTTTCCTGTGACCTGACTTCTTTAATAGATCTAAGAAGAGTTGTTGATTTTGCAGTTCCTTCAGCTTTTTGCTTGTTCTGGGATGGAGTGATGACTTCCATGCTCTTTACATGCTGGATTCCATAGTACTTACTCATCCTGTGTATTGTGTTTCATTCTCCCCAAAAGCTAAGCTCTAAGAAGACAGATATTTTTGTCTTATCATTTTCAATACTGTATTCCTAGTTTACTGATTAGTATGTATATAATAGAAATGTAAAAATATTGGTTAAATAAACAATCCCAAAAGCAGTTTTTAAAAAAAAACTCGGTGCAATTATATGACACAGTTTGTCTTTCAAAATAAGCCAAACATTGAAGCTGAGGGCAAGCATAATTAGGATCATCCACTTTTAACCTGCTTCACTTGCTTTAGCTGGTTTAATAGTTTTGTAAAATTACTAACTAAATGTTATGTAGCTAAGCAATGTATTGTAAGACTCCCTTCTGCTTCCTTAGATAACATCCTTGAAGCATGGGTCACAATGGTGATGGTTTCCTAAGTTGTTTTTCAGGAACTCACCATCAGCTTTTAACTTGTTCATGCCAGCTGAGACCACTGACCTATCAACTGGGCCTGAATAAAATGATGGGTGACATTTTGATGTCAGAGGCCAGAAAGTGTCACTCTCAGATCATGCTAATGCTGCCATTTTTCAAACATGCATCCTATCAAGAGCCAGAAAGTTTAACTACCCTTGTGCAGAACACTGATTACCTCACTTCTCCTTACTTGTAATCACCCTCCCTCATGCCTCAGACTACCCTGCTCCTCTATCTCATAAATATCCCTAAGCCCTGTCTCTGGAGAGGTAGATCTGACACCTGTTTTCTCTCATCTCCTTGCTGGCTGCCACAAGAGTACACACTTTCAACAGTGTAAAACTTGACTCAGTGATTGGCACACTGCACAGCAGGCAAAATGGGCATGGTTCAGTAACAACATCATCAGTTCCATGTTTGAAATTCCTTAGTGGTTTCCTGTTAGGAAAAGGTAAAAACCCGTATGTTTTTCACTTAGATATACAAGTTGTTCTGTAAGCAGACATCAAAACTACCTTCTTCCAATTTCTCCCCATGACGCACAACATCATCTCCTCCATACCTGCTATATAGCTTGCCCCATTTGCTGTAGCTGTCCCAGACCCATTCATTGTCTGATGTACTCTCACCCAGTGACTTTGCCAAAAAAATTCCTCCTTCATCATATAGATCAAAGTTTAAAAACTAGCTCTTTGCAACAATAATGTAACTCTCTAGGATATTAACTGTGGTTCTCTTATTATCTCTACAAAACACCCCCAGATTGCAGGATAGTGTATTTGTTTATGCCTGCCTCTCTCAATTAGCAAAGTTCTTCTTAAAAGATTAGATTAGATCTTACTCATTATGTTAGCAAAATGTTTTGTCATATTTAATAAACAATAATTGATGGAATTGGATGAAGTTAGGAAGGGATTACTTTGGTTCTGATGATGTAGATCAACTTCCCGACCCCAAACTCTTTTTATGTTTTGGCATACACTAAAAACTTTATGTGTGCTTTCCCAATAATAAGTGAAGAAAGCTATCCTTTCAGGAAGAGGCAGCCAGGGTCCAGTTACTCCAGTGCCCAGAACACTAATGCAATCAATATCTCTGCCCATCTGAAACTCACTTGAGGCTCAGTAGAGGAGTCACTCTAGATTGAGAGGCTAAAACTCCAATCAGAACTCATTTCTGTGCTCTCTATGCTTCACTTTGGTTTAGCGAGGATGAAAATCTTTTCTATGTTGGATCTCAAGTTTTAGAGCCAGTTAGAAACAGACTCAGGATTTTTCCAATCTACTTATTTATCCTAGGGCTCTGTGATCCAGTTCCCTTGGGAACAGCCCCTAATGCCAGAAGAGTATGTAATTATACTAAAACATGCATATAAACATGTGCATATGTATTACATTTATTCAAATTTTTTACAAAATATATTTACAAATGCGGTATTCAGACAAATAGAAACTACATATAATAGTGCTATTTATTTTTAGCCATTAAAAATAGGGATTTGCAGAAATATTGTGGAGTGTAGACATAAATTATTTTGGCTCATAACACATTTAGTACATGTATTCATAAAAAGAACTGGATGCCATCATCCTAAGTTAACTAACGCAGGACCAGAAAACCAAATTCTGCATGTTCTCACCATAAGTAGGAGCTAAACTTTAAGTATACATGTGCACATGTGTACTTGAGGGTGGAGCGTAGAAGGAGGATTAGGATCAAAAAACTACTTATCAGGTACTCTGCTGATTCCGTAGGTAATAAAATAATCTGTATATCAAACCCCCATGATACGTGGTTTACCTATATAACAAACCTGCACATGTACCCCAGAACCTAAATTCAAAGTAAAATAATTATAATGACAAAATAAAAAGCTTAAAAACAAAATCCACTATAAAATTGTCTGAGAGGAAAAAAAGAGTTTTGTCATTTATTTAAAGAATGGGTCAGGAGTAAATAAAAATGAAAAAGGAAATAATTACTCAACTTAAGAGATCTTGCCTAGGTCATTTACAAACACTGTATTTTTTTGTAGTTACAAATAATCACTTTTTCAGGCAAAATGTAACCTGATTTTTGTGTGAATCCTGCCTGAGAGTTGTGGCTGCATTTTACCCTGGATTTTATTTTCATTACCTTTAATGCCAAACAAATAATGCTGCTTATTTTTTTGTTAGTCCCCCACATTCAAATGAGATCTGTGACATTTACCAGAATGCTGAATTCCTAGACTGAAGGCTATTATGTAGTTCACTATTGCATTTATAAACAACACTGTCTCCAGTCCAAAAATTCACTTCTAATTTCCATATGTCTTATTCATTTACATGTTTTAATGAAAAAAATCATATGATCTGTAGTTACATATGCAGGTAGTACTTCATTGCACAGCATAGAAAGAATTTCCACATTTTTCTCTGAGATCCTGACCCTAACATTATAAATTACCAATTTGTCCCTTAAAGCTGAGTTTTGTGTGTGGTGTTACTTACATTTCAAACAAAATATTATAGGGGAATGTAACAGATAACATAGGAAAAATATTTTAAAAGTCAGAATTGTAGTGGCTGGCAAGATAGCTGAATAGGAACAGCTTTGGTCTGCAGCTCCCAGTGAGATTAACACAGAAGTGGGGCAATTTCTGCACTTCCAACTGAGGTAGCTAGCTCATCTAATTGGGACTGGTTACACAGTGGATGCAGCCCATGAAGGGCAAGCCAAAGCAGGGTGGAGTGTTCTCTCATCCAGGAAGTATAATGGGTGGATCAACTCACTCCCCTAGCCAAGGAAGGCTCTGAGGGACAGCACCATGAGGAATGGTACATTCCAGCCCAGATACTATGCTTTTCCCACAGTCTTTGCAACCCACAGACCAGGAGATTCTCTTGGGTGCCTACACCACCAGGGCCCTAGGTTTCAAGCATAAAACTGAATGGCCATTTGGGCAGGCACTGAGCCAGCTGCAGAATGTTTTCTTTTTTTTTTTTCATACTCCAGTGTCACTTGGAATGCCAGTGAGACAGAACTGTTCACTCCCTTGGAAAGGGGGCTGAAGCCAGGGAGACAAGTGGTCTAGCTCAATGGATCACACCCCCATGGAGCTCAGCAAGCTAAGATCCATTGGCTTGAAATTCTCGCTGTCAGCGCAGCAGTCTGAAATCGACCTGGGACACTCCACCTTGATGGGGAGAGGGGTGTCTGCCATTACTGAGGTTTGAGTAGGCAGCTTTCCCCTCACAGTGTAAACAAAGACACTGGGAAGTTTGAATGGGGCGAAGCCCACCACAGCTCAGCAAAGCCACTGAAACCAAACTGCCTCTCTGGATTTCTCCTCTCCAGGCAAGGCATCTCTGAAAGAAAGGCAGAAGCTAAAATCAGGGACTTATAGATAAAACTCCCAACTCCCTGGGACACAGCACCTGAGGGAAGGGGTGGCTGTGGGCACAGCTTCAACATACTTAAATGTTCCTGCCTGCTGTCTCTGAAGAGAGCAGTAATCTCCCAGCACAGCACTCAAGCTCTGCTAAGGGATAGACGGCCTCCTCAAGTGGGTCCCTGATCCCCATGCCTTCTAACTGGGAGACACTTCCCAGCAGGGGTCGATAGACACCTCAGACAGGAGAGCTCCAACTAGCATCTGGCAGGTGCCCTTCTGGGTCAAAGCTTTCAGAGGAAGGAATAGGCAACAATCTTTGCTGTTCTGCAGCCTCAGCTGGTGATACCGAGGCAAATAGGATCTGGAGTGGACCACCAGCAAATTCCAGCAGACCTGCAACAGAAGGGCCTGACTGTTAGAAACAAAACTAACAAACAGAAAGAAATAGCATCAACATCAACAAAAAGGATGTCCATACAAAAACTCCATCTGAAGGTCACCAGCATCAAAGACCAAAGGTAGATAAATCCAAGAAGATGAGGAAAAACCAGTGCAAAAAGGCTAAAAATTCCAAAACTGAGATTGCTTCTCCAAAGGATCACAACTCCTTGCTGGCAAGGGAATAAAACTGGGCAGAGAATAAGTTTGATGAATTGACAGAAGTAGGTTTTAAAAGGTGGATAATAACCAATTCCTCTGAGCTAAAGGAGCATGTTGTAACCCAGCGCAAGGAAACCAAGGACCTTGAATAAAGATTAGAGGAACTGCTAACTAGAATAACTAGCTAGAGAACATAAATGACCTGACGGAGCTGAAAAACACAGCACAAGAACTTCATAAAGCATTCCTAAGTATCACTAGATGAATCCATCAAGCAGAAGAAAGGATATCAGAGATTGAAGGTCAACTTAATGAAATAAACCATGAGGACAAGAGTAGAGAAAAGAGAATGAAAAGGAATGAACAAAGCCTCCAAGAAATATAGGACTATGTGAAGAGACCAAATCTACATTTGATTGGTGGACCTGAAAGTGGTGGGGAGAATGAAATGAAGTTGGAAAACACTTTTCAGGATATTATCCAGGAGAACTTCCTCAACCTAGCAAGACAGGCCAACATTCAAATTCAGAAAATACAGAGAACACCACAAAGATATTTCTTGAGAAGAGCAACCCTAAGACACATAATTGTCCGATTCATCAAGATTGAAATAAAGGAAAAATGTTATAGGTAGCCAGAGAGTAAGGTCAGGATATCCATAAAGGTAAGCTCGTCAGACTAACAGCAGATCTTTCTGCAGAAACCAAGCCAGACGAGAGTGGAGGCCAATAATCAACATTCTTAAAGAAAAGCATTTTCAACCCAGAATTTCACCTCCAGCCAAACTAAGCATCATAAGCAAAAGAGAAATAAAATCCTTGACACAAAACCAAATGGTGAGAGATTTTGTCACATCCAGGCCTGCCTTACAAGAGTTCCTGAAAGGAGCACTAAATATGAAAAGGAAAAACCAGTACCAGCCACTACAAAAACATACCAAATTGGAAACATCATCAGCACTGAAGAAACTGCATCAACTAATGGGCAAAATAACCAGCTAGCATCATAATGACAGGATCAAATTCACACCTAACAATATTAACCTTAAATGTAAACATGCCTCAATTAAAAGACACAGACTGACAAATTGGATAAAGAGTCAAGACCCATCAGTGTGCTGTATTAAGGAGACCTATCTCACATGCAAAGACACATGAAGGCTCAAAATAAAGGAATGGAGGAAGATTTACCAAGCAAATGAAAAGAAAAAAAAAAGCCAAGACAATTCTAAGCAAAAACAATAAAGATGGAGGCAACACCTTCCCCAACTTCAAATTATACTACAAGGCTACAGTAACCAAAACAGCACAATACTGGTACCAAAACATATATAGGCCAATAGAAAAAGGCAGAGGCCTCAGGAATAACACCACACATCTACAACCATTTGATCTTTGACAAAAAAAGAAAAAAAAAACCCAGCAATGGGGAATAGATACCCTATTTAATAAATGGTGTTGGAAAAAGTGGCTAGCCATGTGAGGAAAGCTGAAACTGGACCCATTCCTTATACCTTATACAAAAATGAGCTGCAGATGGATTATAGACTTAAACATAAATCCTAAAACCATAAAAACCCTAGAAGAAAGCCTAGACAATATAATTCAGGACATAGGCATGGGCAAAGGCTTCATGACTAAAACACAAAAAGCAACAGCAACAAAAGCCAAAATTGACAAATGGGATCCAATTAAACTAAAGAGCTTCTGCATAGCAAAAGAAACTATCATCAGAGTGAACAGGCAACCTACAGAATGGGAGAAAATTTTTGCAGTCTATCCATCTGACAAATAGCTAATATCCAGAATCTACAAGAACCTTAAACAAACTTACAAGAAAAAGACAAACAACCCCATCAAAACGTGGGTGAAGGATATGAACAGACACTTCTCAAAAGAAAACATTTATGTGGCCAATAAACATATGACAACAAGTCTATCATCTCTGGGCATTAGAGAAATGCAAATCAAAACCACAATGAGATACCACCTCACACCAGTTAGAATGACGAAAAAGTCAGAAAAACAACAGACACTGGAGAGGATATGGAGAAATAGGAATGTTTTTACACTATTAGTGGGAGTGAACATTAGTTAAATCATTGTGGAAGACAGTGTGGAGATTCCTCAAGGATCTAAATCCCGAAATACGAGTTGACCCAGCAATCCCATTACTGGGCATATATCCAAAGGATTATAAATCATTCTATTACAAAGACACATGCATGTGTATGTTTACTGCAGCACTATTCACAATAGCAAAGACTTGTGACCAACCCAAATGTCTTCCAATGAATAGACTGGATAAATAAAATGTGGCACATATACACCATGGAATACTATTCAGACATAATAAAGGATGAGTTCATGTCCTTTGCAGGGACATGAATGAAGCTGGAAACCACCATTCTCAGCAAACTGACACAAGACCAGAAAACCAAACACTGCATGTTCTCACTTACCAGTGGTAGTTGAACAATTAGAACACATGGACACAGAGAGGGGAACATCACACACCAT
>PVKP010027197.1:0-31567 GCA_004027715.1 Plecturocebus donacophilus | reverse complement strand
GCTGGGGTATGTTGGGGGGAAATAGGGGAGGGACAGTGGGGGGTGGGGAGGTGTGGGGAGATAGCATGGGGAGAAATGCCAGATATAGGTGAAGGGGAGGAAGGCAACAAATTACACTGCCACGTGTGTACCTATGCAACAATATTGTATGTTCTTCACATGTACCCCAAAACCTAAAATGTAATTAAAAAAAAAAAAATACATGAATACCTATGATAAAGTTCAATTTACAAGTTTGTCACCATAAGAGAAAAACAGAAAAAATAAAAAATATAATGGTTATTAAAATATAGTAAATAAAAATAATGTGAATGTGGTCTCTCTTTACATATAATATATGTAATTATATGTAATAAATATGTTATATGCATATATATAATTGTACTGTGCTCACCTATTTTTGAACTGTGCTTATCTGAGGGTAACTGAAACACCACAGAAAACTAAATTACAAATAGGGGAAGGATGACTGTAACAAGAACAATTAAGAAATAAGTACAGGATGAGAAATTCAACAAATGTTGAATATACATTATAGCAAGAGAGGCCACACAACTTTGGCAAATTAGTGAGTTTTTAAATAGACATAGCCTGAGCAAATTCTACTTATTGAATAAATACACAAATCCTCAGATTAAGGGAGTCCAAATGCCCTACACTGGAATTCTATAAAGAAATCTATACTGATATTTCTTATAGTTTAACTAAAGAACTTTAGAAGAAAAAAATATTAAAAGCAAAAGCGTATGACCAAAAGGGGAATTTCTGACACTCCCTATCCATGCCCAGAGACATTGAGCAGGCGGGAGAACTAGTAGATAAATCCCAATACAAAAGTCAATCTCCTAAGGAAGCATACTTTTTTTTTCCAAAGTGGAGGAGAGGCCCAGTTTTAATAACTACCTGGAAAGGGTAACTTCTGATAAGCCTGAGATACCCCTGCCGGAGGAGAGACCCCTGATGGCCCAGCATGAATAAACTCCTTTCACTTTATCAGGTAGCACCAGCCGGGACCAATGGAAGCTCCAGAAGCACCACAAAAAAACAGAAGACAAAATTAACACCACATAATCTTTGAAAATTAAACTGTTACTGGAATCAAAGTCAAAAAATGTAGGTTATGACATGCATACAAAACATAAGCTGAGTGACAGCCTGCTAAATTAACATTACTAAATAGAACACAGTGTATGTTTACATCATAAACAACAGGTCCAGTATGTGATAAAAAATAAAATATTGTCATACTGAGAATCAAGAAAAGTACAATTTGAATGAGAAAATAAAATTAACTTATGCCACATGTTGGAATTATCTAACAAGTAATTTACAGTAGCCATCATTAAATTGTTTCAACAACATATTACAAATTCTCTGGAAGAAAAATTTAAAAAATAGAAAATCTCACCAAAGTATTAAAAGTTATAAAATAAATTAAAATGTAAAGTATAAGATTAAGAAAATACAATAGCAATATAATAACCTTGCTGGGTAAGCTCAATTACAGTGTAAGAATGACAGCAAATAAAATTTGTGAACATGCGGACAGATGAATAAAATTTACAAAAATTTATCACTATCTAATACTCAAGACAAAGACATATTAATGTGAGAAAGAGAAAGGAAAGTCAATAAAAGTGACGTTTCCATATTTTACTCAAAAGAAGTAAAATTTTTATACCATTAGACTATGATAGAGAACATGTATTAGCCAATAATACATAAAGTGATACAGTGAAAACAGCCATGTGTTAGTCTGTTCTCACTTTGCTATACAGAACTAGCTTAGACTGGGAAATTTATTTGAAAAAGATTTAATTGGCTCATGGTTCCACAGGCCATACAGGACATATGGCTGGGGAGGACTCAGGAAACTCACAATCATAGCAGAAGGCGAAGGGGATTCTTGTTTTGTCTAAAGGCTTTTTCTGAAGCAGTGGAAGGCCACATTGCCTTAGCTCATGAAAGAAGAGAAGTATTAGGGAACAAATTGCCTGGAAGTAGCTTTTAACTAGGACAAGTTACATAATTTATGAGTCCCAAGGCAAAATGAAAATTGAGAATGCCTTATGAAAATTATTGCGGTTTTTTAATTTATTATACTTTAAGTTCTGGGGTACATGTGCAGAAGGTGCAGGTTTGTTACATAGCTATACACGTGCCATGGTGGTGGTTTGCTGCATCCATCACATTAGGTATTTCTCTCCTAATACTGTCCCTCTCCAATCCCCCCACCCTCTGCTATCCCTCCTCTAGCCCCCCACTTCCCGACAGGCCCTGGTGTGTCATGTTCCCCTCCCTGTGTCCATGTGTTCTCATTTTTCAACACCCACTTATGAGTGAGAACATGCAGTATTTGGTTTTCTGTTCCTGTGTCAGTTTGCTGAGAATGATGGTTTCCAGATTCATCCATGTCTCGGCAAAAGAAATGAACTCATCCTTTTTTATGGCTGCATAGTATTCCACGGTGTATATGTGCCAATTTTTTTTATCCAGTCTATCATTGATGAGTTGATTCCAAGTCTTTGCTATTGTGAACAGTGCCACAATAAACATACATGTTCATGTGTCTTTATAACAGAATGATTCATAATCCTTTGGGTATATACCCAGTAATGCGATTGCTGGGTCAAATGGTATTTCTATTTCTAGATCCTTGAGGAATTGCCACACTGTCTTTCACAATGGTTGAACTAATTTATACTCCCACCAACAGTGTAAAAGTGTTCCGATTTCTCCACATCCTCGCCAACATCTGTTGTTTCCTGATTTTTTAATGATTGTCATTCTAACTGGCGTGAGATGGTATCTCAGTGTGGTTTTGATTTACATTTCTCTAATGACCAGTGATGATGAGCTTTTTTTCATGTTTGTTGGCTGCATAAATGTCTTCTTTTGAAAAGTGTGTCTTCATATCCTTTGCCCACTTTTTGATGAGGTTGTTATTTTCTTATAAATTTGTTTAAGTTCTTTGTAGATTCTGCAAATTAGCCCTTTGTCAGATGGGCAGATCGCAAAAATTTTTTCCCATTCTGTTAGTTGCCCCTTCACTCTAACGACAGTTTCTTTCATTGTGCAGAAGCTATTAAGTTTAATTAGATCCCATTTGTCTATTTTGCCTTTTGTTGCCGTTGCTTTTGGTATTTTAGTCATGAAGTCTTTGCCCATGCCTATGTCCTGAATGGTATTGTGTAGGTTTTCTTCTAGGGATTTTGTGGTATTAGGTCTTATGTTTAAGTCTTTATTCCATCTGGAGTTAATTTTTGTGTAAGGTGTAAGGATGGGATCCAGTTTCAGCTTTCTGCATATGGCTAGCCAGTTTCCCAACGCCATTTATTAAATAGGGAATTATTTTCCCACTGCTTGTTTTTGTCAGGTTTGTCAAAGATCAGTTGGTTGTAGACGTGTGGAATTATTTCTGAGGCCTCTGCTCTGTTCCGTTGGTCTATATCTCTGTATTAGTACCAGTACCATGCTGTTTTGATTACTGTAGGCTAGTATTATAGTTTGAAGTCAGGTAGCGTGATACCTCCAGCTTTGTTATTTTCGCTTACGATTGCCTTGGCTATGTAGGCTCTTTTTTGATCCCATATGAAGTTTAAGGTGATTTTTCCAATTATGCCTAGAAAGTCAATGGTGGCTTGATGGGGATAGCATTGAATCTATAAATTCAATGCTATCCCCATCAAGCCTTATTAAAATTATTAAGTGTTTCAATATGGTGATAATATAGACCATTGTATCAACCACAGAATCCTTTTGAGCAGAGGATTTTGCACAACCATATAAATTGTATGCCTAGGAAACCAGCTTGCCTTTAACCAATGACCTAAAAGAGTCACTTGTAAAAACCAAACTGCCACACATATTTTGTTTGCATAACTATGAATCATGTGATTCAGACTGGTTTCTGTAGTTGTCTTCACGAGATTAAGTTTTGTCTTTGTCAGTGGTAGTTGATTTGATAATGTGCTCTTTACTGGCTTCCTTTCCTTCCTTGTTTATCTTCTCCATTATTTTACCAGCGTATTCTTCTAGCATCCAAATAAACCATATGCACTTTAATTCTTATATCAATGTGTGTTTCAAAGGAAACCCAAAGAAAGAGAGTTCTTCCTAGAAAAAGGTCTAGGAAGCAGATCCTCACAATGGACTTTTTAATCAACCACTCATTGGCCGTATGGAAACAGTGACCCTATTACTACTAATAATAAAGGTGATAACTCATGAGTGAATGGGGTTGGACTTCAGGTGGAAAGAGATTCACTGGCTTACATAGTATGTGTAGCATTGACAAATATGATACCGCTAGTAATTACGTGTACTATGGAGTGAGTTGATCATTGTTGCCGGCCACAGATGTACTGAGTGAAGAAAATGACTAGTGGTGGCTCACGCCTGTAATGCCAGCACTTTGGGAGCTTAAGGCGGGTGAATCACGAGGTCAGGAGTTCAAGACCAGCCTGGTCAAGATGGTGAAACCCCGTATCTACTAAAAATACAGAAATTAGCTGGACCTAGAAGTGGGCACCTGTAATTCCAGCTACTTGGGAGGTTGAGGCAGAGAATTGCTTGAACCCAGGAGACAGAGGTTGCAGTAAGCCAATATCGCACCACTGTACTCTAGCCTGGGTGACAGAGCAAGACTTCATCTCAAAAAAAAAAATGACTGGTTCGAGCCTGTCAAATATTTACATAGGGCAAAATGTGAATGCCAAAAAGCCTGTATGAACCTCTCCTGTATCTTTAGGGAAGTGAGTGTTGATAATCAGATTATGACTTAATTGTAATAGAATTGCAATTGTCATTCATAATTATGAATTTTATTATTCATAATTGTACTCAGAATTATGATTGCCTTAATTAAAAGCTGAATTATCCTAATATGTTAAGGTCTCAGCCTTCATATAAAAGGAGCGGGCCCCTAAAATCTAGGATGGGGAACATGGGTGGAGATACTTAAAGATGTTGAATCTCTAGACTCTGCTAAACTCTCTGGTTGTGGAGAAGTAGAACACTCCACATTATAAAGGAATGGTAGTTTTCCAATGCCTAGAGATCATGAAGAGGCCTTACCTAAGGTGGATATGGCACTTGTTCTGCCTCTGTCTCCTCTCCTTGCTTCTAGAGCAGTAACTAGGGCCAAGTCCCAGCTTCAAAAAGAAAAAGCTTTAGTCACCATAAAGCTAAGTGATACATCTAATATGTGCAAGAAGAAATTGTAGAACATGTCTAGAAATAGTGCTGGACTGGCATAGCACAACAGTGGAATACAAGGCTAAAAAGGATATAAAGTGTAGTATTTTGACATGGAGAGGATCACCATGAATATTGGCAGAGTTTAATCATTATGTTTCTTACAATTTAATAACCAGTGTAAAGATTCTGGGAGCTACTAAGTATATTCATTCAGCAGTGGCAATAAGTAATTAACCCTTAAAGTAAGGAAATTTAGGCTACTGGACTCATACATAGCCATATTAACTCCAGTAAGGTATTTTTTATTATGCGAGCACTGGATAAGGCAAGTACAGAGAGAGGCTGATTGATCTTCACTTGACAATTCATCCTATCCATCTGGTGGTTCAATGCCTCATTAGTGGTGACTTCTATCTTTTCTCTGACCTCTGTGTCCTCCATGCCCTAATCTTGCTCCTTCCAGAACTCTAGCCAACCAAGTAAGGCATTTGCAGATGCACAGGGCTCTCTATACATTCTTACACAGACCACCAAGATGATTTTTCCTCAACAGTATTTTTCCTGGTCTCATCTAGGTGAGAATGAAGTGCAACAGTGGGTCCATTTTCATCTGGGTCCAACATATCAAACTGACCCATCTGAAAACTAGACCTGGGTCTCTTCTCTATCAGCAGATGATGAGAAATACACATAAGGTCATAGATGTGAGGTGAATGAGAAGTGTTGGAATAATCTCATCATATAACTGTTCATATAACTTACTTGTGTCCTCTTCATTTCCTTTAGCTTGATCCTATGTGAACAATTTCCATCATACAATAGGGTACTCATATTGAGACTAACCATAATTTATAATTGGTAGGTTTGACAGTATTCTCCTTTGATAAAAAAGCTCCAATTCCATTGTCAGTTGATGTCTTATGATTAGGCACTCATCCTCTGCTAGAGCCTAGTAGCATAAAAGGAACTGCTTTTTGAATGGTGGATAGGTATCTGTTACAAATGGCATGGGTTTTCTCCTGAACTCTTGCAATCTGTGCTATAACTTATCTATGTGTGATCATAAAAGGATCCACATGGAATTCTTTTATGCTATTAATACTTCTAGCACCATGGAATTTTGGGGATCATAAACCAAAAAAAAAAAAGTCACTTTATCTCAGTCTTGACCTACTTTCGAGTCCTCTCTCCTGTGCCTGTCTTCAAACTGATAAATTTATGTTATCCATAAAATGTGTTTGAGCAATATTGCAAAGTACAGTATATGGTATGTCCCAGTGCCAAACATAATCCCCAAACATACAATTCTGAACAGCATAATCTAAAATGTTGAAATCCTAAAAGATCAAAATTCCTAAAGTCTATAATCCCTAAAATCTGAAATTCCTAATGTCTAAAATCCCCAAAATCACAATCCTAAAATGATTAAAATTCTAAATGCTAAAATCCTGAAGCTGAATTCTAGGGAAGGGATTAGCGTGTTTTCAGTGGTATGCAGAACAGTTGCATAATGTTAGTTGCATCATATGTGGCAGAGCTATAACCTTGTTATCATCTTTATTTAGAAAGTAAGCATGAGTTAAGATTTGTATGGGTATCAAGTTAACAAAGAGTGGACTTATGGACTTAATTTTAGGTATCAACTTGACTAGATGGAGGAATACTTAGAAACCTGGTAAAGAATTATTTAAGGTGTGGTTGTGTGTATGAGGGTGTTTTCAGAGGAGATTACTATTTGAGTCTGAGTGGTCTAGGTGAGGAATATCTTCCCTCAGTGTTGATGGGCATCATCAAATCAGCCAGTGACCCTGAGAGAACAAACGCAGAAGGTGAATTGGTCTCTCTCTGAAAGCTAGGACATATATATATTCCTCTGACTAGGAAATCAAGACTCCAAACTTGCTGGTCTTTGAACTTCAGAGCTTAACACCAGCAGTCATCAGGTCCTGAGACTTTCAGTCTTGGACTGAGAGTTGCACCATTGGCATTCCTGGTTCTCTGGTTCTCAATGTGAAAATGTTGAAACTTTCTCAGCATATGAAAAGATGTCCTCTTATTACAGCTGCATTTGTGAAAGATAAAATTTCTGAGGATCTTGGTTATTTGGGTGACTGCATATACGGTGGTGACACATTGCATTTTTTTTTGAACCATTGCATTTTTTAATTGATCTCTTCAAAAGACTTAGATTGCCCATCACAGGATTTAATCATGGTGGAAAGCAAGGAGGAGCAAGTCACATCTTACATAGATGGCAGCAGGCAAAGAAAAAAGCTTGTGTAGGGAAACTCCCCTTTTTAAAACCGTCAGATCTTCTGAGACTTATTTGCTATCACAACAACAGCACAGGAAAGACCTGCACCCATGATTCAATTACCTACTATCGGATCTCTCCCACAACACATTGGAATTCAAGGTGAGATTTGGTTGGGGACACAGCCAAACCACATCAACATCCAAAGTACTTCCCATGTCCTGTTCACCAGATACAATTAGCATCATGCTGTCATAATACAGCAGATTATCACAATGTTCTTCAGAGTACTATGATGATTAAGGTCTCTGTTACTTGTCTTGTGACAGAAAGCAGGAGAAATAGAATAACTTTTAGAAAAGGTATGGAGAGTTTATGTTTTCTTTTCTATAAGCCCACAAGCTGCCTTTGGTTTTCTTGAGGGATAAGAATTGAAAAAAAATACATTATCCAGATTTATGTTTCATACTAAGTGCCATGATCTGTATAATCTGTTTTGTTGAAGATACCAAATCTGGCACAATATCTGCCATTGGCATTCACTTCATTAACATTTATCTTGTCCACTCTTATCTGTTATAATTCACCAGAATCTTACAGGAACTGAACCAGCGATCTGAATGGGAATATAATGGGAAACACTACCTCTGTATATTTTTATTATTTGAGTGTGGAGCTCATCTCTGGAATTACTCCTAGAATTTGATATTGGTAATGATTACCTGGAAGATGGGGATAAGTTTCAGGTGCTTCCACCTGATCATTCTTAACACTGTGACTCTTCCTTTGCATATCACAGAAACAATGTGAGAGTTCTATCAACTTCTAAGTATTTCCATTCCAATTTTTCTCTTAGAGACTGAGAAAATAACTGAAGGGTACTTCTGTGGACTCATATGATCTCCTGTAAGTCAGAGTTGGGCCAGGATTTTACTCATCACGTTGTTGCAGTAGGTGTCCCTCTTAATGGTAACACATGATAGTATTTGGGGTCTTTAAGTATCAGGATCAGTTCAAATTCTAATAGCCCTCCACAGTTCTGGGAAATCTTTCCTCAGTATTCGACTGCTTGATAAATGAGCTCAGGTACTTTTGGGGAAGCATTTGGTAAATATTTGTCATATATACTTTTAGAGGCATTGCAGGACTCTTCTGCAGTGTATTGTGGACTGAATTCAATAGGCTCTGGGGGTGATACGTGTCTGCCATCTGGATACTGAGGCAAAGAATTTCCATTTCCTATTGCAACAGCTATATGGGCTCACACATATCAGCTTTTGACATATTTTGGTTATAAATAATCAAGCTATGCTATTGTTGGCTCTCCATCCATCTCAATCCTATGAATGCCATTGTCTATTATCCAGAACCCCCAATCCCTATGGTTTATGATGCCCTGTTTCTTAAGTTTTGTTTCCCATTATAGTAAACATGTCCATCTTCTATCTGATTATTAAGTGATGTCACCTTGTCTCTGATTTTCTATAATTCTCTCACCCCAATTATCACTGATGATAATAAAGGAATTAAACAGAACACCTCACCATCAACCATGGTTTATGGAGCATTATGAGCTCCTAAATGAGGCTTACAATGGGCTTTTGGATTGTAACAATGCTAGTCCCACCCCTTCACATTAGTGCACTCATTATTGATTTAGTGAAGAGTATCCTCTGGGCCATCCTAGTAAGTATTGTCAACTGATATGTAACCATGGTATCGAGTTATAAATACATTATGACATGCTGAACTTTTTGAACTTTCCAACAACTTTCTCAATACTCTGTTAAGATATCTGGCATTATTACCTCACTCTCTGCATGGATTTTTCTTTTTGCCAGCTTTGGCTTTTATATGAGAGATAAATATTCTATTCATATTGAAGCAATGTAACTAATACATTAATATATATAAAAAATACCATAAATCCTTGTATTAGGGCTGGAATTTTGCATAAACTTTAGAATCTTAGTAACGTGGCAGATTAAGCCTGACACTTCTACTAGATAGGAATTTTGTCTTCTTGGGGAAGGGTGTGAAATGTGGAATGCAGCATTTCTTAATTGCAATGTTGATATCAGATTTTAAGGAGGCATTGTTTATTTTTTCTGTAATTGTGAATTCAACTTTGAGATAAAGAAGCAAAAGTACTAAATGTTGTAACTGAGTGATAATTTACATGGTAACATAGTTATACATTTTAGGTATTTATTAAATATTAACTTATTCCACAGGAAAATTGTAATGTACTTTATAGGTAGCATGGTTAGACAGAGTTTACAGGTCTATATAAAATACACATTACACCTTCTGGAGAATAACATTGTGACAATTGTTTTTATATCTATCTTATTATAGCACCATGATGTACACTATACACCTTTTCCTGGGTTTCTCACATACATATGAAATGGGGTTCATGTTTTCAGAACTAATGAACTTAGATTTTAATCATCTGTCAGAACTGATATGGATGGAAAATCAATCAATCTTTCTTTCTTTTTCTCTCTCTGTCTCTCCTTCCTTCCTTCCTTCCTTCCTTCCTTCCTTCCTTCCTTCCTTCCTTCCTTCCTTCCTTCCTTCCTTCCTTCCTTCCTTCCTTCTTTCTTCTTTCTTTCTTTCTTTTTCTTGATAGGGTCTCACTCCAGTGCCCACGGGGAAGTGCAGTGATGTGATCTCAGCTAACTGCAACCTGACTTCAGGGACTCAGGTGATCCTCCCACCTCAGCCTCCTGAGTACCTAGAAATACAGGACTGTGCAACCATGCCAAGCTAATTTTTTTTTATTTTTAAATTTTTCACAGAGACAGGTTTTTCCCATGTTGCCTAGGTGGTCTCAAACTCCTGGGCTCAAGCTATCCACCCACCTTGGCCTCCCAAGGTGCTAGGATTACAGGCATGAGCCACCACACCCAGCCATAAAATACAGATTTCTGAACTTAGTAGGAATTCAAATTTTATGTAAGGTTATGATGCCACCACAATCAGAATTAACAACTTCATTTTCAAAATTTTTTTTCATTTTGAGATGTTATTGGGATAATAGTCTCATGCCTTATGTATTATAAATTTGCTATCACTCACCATCTTTAATGGGCAGCCAGAGAGTCTTTGTTATGAGTTTCACGATTTTGTTTTTATATACAATTTTTGTGGAGTTCGTGTTATATTAAGACAGGATTCTTTTAACTTAGAAATTATTCTCTTATCTTTTGAAATTTTGAGGCACTTTTCAGTTTGTAAGTAGTAAAATGACTTATAAGTTACTCAATATTGAATATGCTTTATTTTTCCATGACAAGGAACATTTATTTTAGTGATTATTTTTGATGATGTTAAATTTTGATGAAAAAAAGCCGATACTTTAACCTAAACATCTTCTTTTTTGATTTGCCATTTTATAAACTGAATTAGTGAGTTCATTGTAATTGCTCATCTTAAAGTTAGAAACATTCTGATCTTATTTTTATATAATCAGAAAAGATTATTTTTATAATCTATTCATTTTTCTCTTTATTTCCCCTCTTTATTGTTTAGATTATATAATGTCTACAGATCTATCTACATTACTAATTTCTTACTCTCTTATCCCTGTTTTGCGTGTGAGTTCATGAAGTACATTTTTTAAGTTACTGTATTTTTATGATTTCCATGTGGTTCTTTAAATATATTTCATGTCTGTTGATATTTTTATAGTAATCTTTGTTTCAAGATCATTGTAATTTCTCATTCAAAAATTTGAACAATTTTTTGACAGCATTTTCCCCCAGGTAATTCTAACATCTGTGTCATCTTTTTATTGGTGTTTTTGAATTGTTTCCCCTTATTGATAGGCTGAGTAATTTTAAATTGTAACCTGGAGATTTTGAATATTATATTCTGAGACTTTAAGTCTTGTTTACATCCTATACAGGGTGCTAACATTTTCTTTGAACAGGCAATTGAAATATATTTGGTTCAGGCTGTTAGTTCTTATCCACCTTCTATGGGCGGTGGTTCAAATGTCAATTTTGTTTTCAAAGCCATTGTATTGTTTATAAAATGTGTCACACATGTTCATTGCCTAGTTGTCAGTCTCCACCTCAAAAAAGGATCTATGTGTTAGTTCTCAAAAACTATGGCAAGAAAATTCAGATTTTATCTATGCATAAGTACTATTTTAGGCAAATCCAGGATTTTATAAACAGCTTTGTGGGCCTGCTTTCCCAAACTCCACCATCTCCTTTGCATTCAGGTTCTCTTGGTCTCCCTATTTTGGAACTCTGACAAAAAAATACCCACTTCTGATATTCTGTTGCATTCAGGCCACGTGGCAGGATGGCAGGGAGGTACTAAAAATAATGCAATAAGGTTTGGCCCAGCCATCTTGTAGCCACTGAATCCCTTATTCCCTGTCAGTGTTTTCTTAGTGTTTTGGCTTCTGCACACATCCTTCATCAACTATGGTAACCTCCCAAGGAGTACATGGAAACTAAGGGATGAGAATAACACAGGGTCTATTCTTGAGAATGATTCATGTGCTGAGGAGAATAATCTGAAGCCACTGGATGAAATGTTCTGTAAGTATCCATTAGGACCTTTGGGTGTATAGTGCAAATTCAGTGCAACGTTTCTCTGTTGATTTCCCATCTGCATAATGTGTCCAATGCTAAAAGTGGGGTGTTGAAGTCTCCAGCTATTATTGTATTGGCATCTATCTTCTTTTTTAGCTCTAATTATATTTTGTTTACATATCTGGGTGTTCCCAGACCAAACTGAGGGTCAGACTGCAATTTCTTGCCGCCCAATAACGAAACGTAAATGAACTGGGGAGAGAAAGAGTTTTTATTTTCTACAACTGGCTACAGGGAGAAGGCCTGGAAATTATCACCAGGCCAACTCAAAATTACCAAGTTTTCCAGAGCTCATATACCTTCTAAGCTGTATGTCTACATGTAAGTGTGTGTTCATCTAAAGACATAAGTGATTAACTTCTTTTAACCTCTAAGGGCTGATTCTTAAAGACCTTCTTCTGGAGGCTCAGTAAATTTACTTAATGGGTCTAGGTGCTGGGGTGATTACCCTTATCTACTCTAAATCATAAAGTTTTGGGGAGTTCTTTTAGACCCCAGAGACCTGGGGAGTTTCTTCAGACCCCCAGTAAAATTTGTTTAATCCTAAGAATCCTGTTAAGAGTTTCTTCATTATTTTGTCATGCTTCAGGGCCCAGGAGAAGCCTAGACAAAACTCTTGGTGGGTTCTTTTGTTACAGTCCAGGATTTGTATAAGGGCACTGGCTCAATCAGCTTTAAATGCTTAACCTAGTTTAGTTACTCAGTCAGAGCTGGGACAAGTGTAATGGAGGCCTGCAATAGTGAAACCTAGCCTGCCACAATGGTGCTCCATTGTTGAGTGAATACATATTTATAATTGTTATATCCTCTTTCTGAATTGCATTCTTTATCATATGTAATACCTACTTATACTCTTGCTATAGTTTGTGTAAAGAATTGCATTTTGTCTGACATAAGCATAGCTACTATTGCTCTTTTTTGGTTTCTGTTGGCATGGAATATTTTTTCTGTCTCTTTATTTTTAGTCTTTGTGTGCCTTTATATTAAAGTGTGTTTCTTGTAGGAAACAGGTCATTTGGCTTGTTTGTTTTTTTAAATTCATTCATCCACTCTATTTTTTTTATTGTTTGGTCATTTACATTCAATGTTATTATTGATAAGTATAGGCTTACTCCTATCATGTTGTTATTTGTTTTTCTGGCTGTTTTCTGGTCTTTTATTCCTTCTTTCCTTCATTTCTGTCTTCCTTTATTAAAGGTAATTTTCTCCAGCCATATGTTTAATTTCTTCCATTTTATTTTTTTGTTTATCCATTGCATGTTTTTTTGATTTGAGGTTACCATAAGACTTGCAAATAATACCTCATAACCTATCATTTCACACTTCTGTCATTTAACACTGATTTCATAAACAAATAAGCAATAAGAAGACTAATAAAAACTTGATGCTTTAACTTCATCTCTCATGGTTTTTTGTTTCTATTCTTATTATACTGTTTATGCCTTTTAAGTTTGTTTTAGTCATAAATTTTGGTAGATTTATCTTTTATTCTTTCAACTGAAGTATATGAATAGTTGACACACCACAATTACAGCATTACAATATTCTATGTTTTTTCTGTGTACTTACTATTACCAGTGAGTATTGCACCTTCAGATGATTTTTTACTGCTCATTAACATCCTTTCCTTCAGATTAAATAAGTCCCTTTAATATTTCTTGTGGGACAGGTTGGTGTTGATGAAATCCTCAGCTTTAGTTTATCTGGGAAATTATTTCTCCTTTATGTTTGATGGATAGTTTCACTGGATATACTATTCTTAGATTTTCTTACCCTTTAGCACCTCAATATGTCACGCCACTCTCTCCTAGCCCACGAGGTCTCCCCTGAAAAGTCTGCTGATGGACATATTGGAGCATCATTGTATGTTATTTCTTTTCTCTTCCTGTTTTTAGAATCCTTTCATTGCCCTCGACATTTGGATGTTTGATTATTAAACATCTGGAAGTAGTATTATTTGGGTTAAATCTGCTTGGTGTTCTGTAACCTCCTTGTGCTTTAATATTTATATGTTTCTCTAGTTTTGGAAAGTTCTTTTTCATTATCCCTTTGAATAAACTTTCTACCTTTATTTCTCTCTCTACCTCCTCTTTAAGGCCAATAATTCTAACATTTGCTCTTTTGAGGCTATTTTCCAGATCCCATAAGCATTCTTTCCTCTTTTTGATTCTCTTTCCTTTTGGCTCCTCTGGGCATGTATTTTTTAATAGCCTGTCTTTTAGCTCATTAATTCTTTCTTCTGTCTGATCAGTTCTCCTGTTAAGAGACCTTCTTGATGCATTCTTCAATATATTTGAATTTTATAGTTTCAAAATTTCTACTTTATTCTTTTAAATTGTTTTATCTTTGTTAAATTTATATGATAGGATTCTGAATCTCTTATCTGTGTTATCTTGAATTTCACTGAGGTTCAACAAAACAACTATTTTGAATGTTCTGTTTGAAAGGTCACATATCTCTGTCTCTCCTGGATTGGTCATTGGTGTCTCGATGTTTGTGAATGTTTATCAGTGTCTAGGCATTGAAGAGTTAGGTATTTATGTAGTCTTCATAGTCTGAGCTTGTTTGTACCCATCCTACTCAGGAAGAAATCCCAGGTATTCAAAGGAACTTAGGTGATGTGATCTAAGTCTATGATCAGTGAAGCTGAATTTGCATTATTAGGCACTCTAAGCCCAGTAACGCTGTGGCTCTTGTTGACTACAGAAGTACCACCTTAATGGTCTTGGAAAAGATTAGAGAGAATTCTCTGAATTACCAGACAGAGTATATTGTTCATTTCCTTTACTTTCCTCCAAACAAATGGAGTCTCTGTGTGTGTGTGTAGCTGGGGAAGGAGTACCACAAGCACCGCTGTGGCCACAACCACTGGGACTGAGCTGAGTCAGACCCAAAGCCAGCACAGCACTAGATCTTTCCCAAGGTCCACAGTGGTCACTGCCTGGCTAATGTCTATGTTCAATCGAGGCCCAAGGGCTCTACTATCAAGTGGTGAATTCAACCAGGTATGTCTCCTTCCTTTCTGGGCAGCATGTCTCCCACAAAACCTGCTTGGGTTCTGAGATATCATCTAGGAATCAGGGCCTAGATTTAGGAATCTTAGGAATCTACCTTTTGCTCTATTCTACTATAGTCGAGCTGGCACCCAAGCCAAAAGACAAAGTTCTTCCCACTCTTTCCTTTGCTCTTCTAAAGCAGAGGAATCACTTCCAATGACCACCATCACCCCAGGCCTATGGCAAATATGCCTGGCTATCACAGATGTTCACTCAAGGCCCAAGGGCTCTTCTCTCAGCTTGTGGTGAATACTGCAAGGCCCGAGTATCTCCCTTCAGTAAAGTGGGTTCTCCTGTGGCCCAGTCAGAGATTAGAAATGCCATCTAGGAGCCAAGGCCTGAAATCAGGAATCAGATTTTTTTCTGGCCCATGATGTTTCTAGCCATGTCATCCAGGAGCTAGGGCCGGGAAACAGGTCCTCATGACTGGTGCCCTACCCTATTGTGGTTGAGCCAGTATCAAGAGGCAAGACAAAATTCTCTCCACTCTTCTGTCTTCACTCCTTAAATGGAAGGAAGGGATCTCTCAGAACCTCTTTGAAAATTGTTGCACTTTCATTAATATATTCCTATATAGCACATATGATTCTCATAATTTCTGGCATTCCAATAAAAATAATTTTAATATTTTGCCTAAAAGTATTAGTAACATTTAGAAACCTTGAGTTTCCACATAAACGAAGGTTTCATTTTAAAAGTTCAATATTTGGTTAAGATTTTAATCATCATAAAAACTCTACCAAATGTCACAATAGGTAACAGCACATACATTATCCAATATCATGAATAATGATTTTGGTGTACAATTATAAATACACTTTTGGTTTAGATATATGTTTGCCCTTACATTTATGTAATACATTCCTATAGTCTCTTTTTATTTTTTCCCAACTGGTCCAATTTATAATTTTGTACTTGTGACAAACCAAGACTGTATCAGAAAATATAATACACTTTCCTTCTACTAAACGTAATTGGAAAGATTCTAATTATTTCAATCAGTTGGCAATATTCTACACCATAATATTAAAAGAAAAAAATAGTAATAATTTTTTGTTTTGTTTTGTTGTCAGGGAGCTTTGAGAAAGAATGTGAAAAACATAGCAAATCTGTGGAATGCTAAGGAATTCCCACTTGACAAAGCTGAAGGTCCCCACGTTTGACAAAATATAAGAAAAGATCTAACATATAAAGAGAAACTATCGTGGCCCAGAAAATAAACTCAAAGTGTACTCAAGACACAAAATATTTTTTCATGTATTTTAATGTAAAGTATGGAGCAAAATGTCTTATTTTGAAGCACAATGGCTATAGATACTAACAGGATAAGTGTGATACTTTGGAATTTTTCTATAAAGTTGATTATATTCCAGCATTTTTTAAAAAGATACTTACTTTTCTAATTAAAATTCATTGTAGATTTTATATATGCGTTGAGGAAAAAAAGAATAAATTGCAGGGCTCTGGATGTCAAAAAATTTCTTAGTGTTTCTCAAGATCTAGAAATGATGCTGCATACTCACCTATAGACATAGGCAGAGAGAAAATTTGACATTAGGGTTACAGTCTAAGAAATAAATGTCATCTTCCTGGATTTATACAAGATATTGTAACTGGATTTGCAGCTTGGGCTCCAGGCTTAGGTTTTTGGCTTCCTTTGATTGAAAAATTGAGCAGAGAGCCTTACCCCCACGGTGAGTGTTCCAGCTTCAAACAAGCGTTTATGGACTGAGAGAGTGAACAGCAATACAGTTTATTGAGCAAGTGAAAGTAAAAGCTTCCACAGCATGGAATGGTGGACGTGGGCCCAAGAGGGTGGCCGTTGATGGTTAGGGCTGCTTGGGCTTATATCCCCAAGTAATTCTGAGTTGCTGAGTGTTTGACCCCTAGTCCTGTGTAGGGAGAGGGCTTGTGACTATGAGTCACCTAATCTCTCCTCTGAGTTGCCGAATGTTTGCTGCCTAGTGCTGTATGTGGAGGGGGCTTGTGCCCATGAGTTACCCTCCTTCTGGTGGTTGTTTTCTAGTTTCTATTGAACTTGTAAGCAGCATTGGAATGTGGTTGAACAGCTGACTGATAGTTTGAAGAGTCTTCTGATATGGTTAAAGTACCCATGTTGACCTTTTCCCATGCTAGGATTTCCAAAAGGTTTCCCATTGATCTGAAAGGTTTTATTCCCTTAATATTATTAAATGTGTAATATAAATAGTAAAACTGCATCAGTAAAGAATGAGAAAATGTCTATTTTCATCCTGGATACAAAGTAAGTTATAAATAAATGTTTGTTTAATTAGTACATGACTGAATGAATAAATGTAGTTATGGGAAATAATAACGAGATTTTTTTCTTTTTTAATTTTTTAATTTTTGTGGGTATAAACTAGGTATATATATTTTGAGGGTACAAGAGATGTTTAATATAGGCATGAAATGCATAATAATATAATAATATCATGTGAATGTGATAACTGTTCTGTGAAGCATGTATCCTTTGTGTTACAAAAGATCCAATTTTACTTTGTTTGAAAATGTACAATTAAGTTATTATTGACTATAGTTACCCTGTTGTGCTATAAAATAGTATGTCTTATTCATTCTTTTAAACTTCTTTTACCCATTTACCCTCTCCACTTTCCCCTAGACCCCTACAAGCTTTCTCAGCCTCTGTTAATCATCTTTCTACTCTCTATGTCAATGAGTTCAATTATTTTGATTTTTAGAACCCAAAAATAAGTGAGTACATGCAATGCTTGTCTTTCTATGCTGAGCTCATTTCACTTAACACAGTGACTTTCAGTTAAATCCATGTTGTTGCAAATGACTGGATCTCATTCTTTTTATGGCTGAATAGTACTTCATTTTGTATAAGCATGAAATTTTCTTTTATCTGTTCATCCATTGGTGGACACTTAGATTGCTTCCAAATCTTGGCTACTTTGAATAAATAGTGCTGTGATAAATATATAGGAGTGCAGATATCTCTTCAATATACTGATTTCCTTTCTTTTGAGTATATACCCAGCAGTGGGATTGCTGGACCACATGGTAGTTCTATGTTTAGTGTTTGAGAAACATCCAAACTCTTCTCTATAGTAGTTATACTAATTAACATTCTCATCCACAGTGTACAAGAGTTCCCTTTTCTCCACATTTTCACCAACATTTGTTATTGCCTTTCTTCTGGATAAAAATCATTTTAACTCG
This sequence comes from Plecturocebus donacophilus, assembly GCA_004027715.1. Taxonomy (NCBI): domain Eukaryota; kingdom Metazoa; phylum Chordata; class Mammalia; order Primates; family Pitheciidae; genus Plecturocebus; species Plecturocebus donacophilus. Next base: position 13,241 of record PVKP010027197.1, on the reverse strand, counting down.
GCAAGATCATATATCATTGTAGTTTTGATCTGCATTTGTCTGATGATCAGTAATGTTAACCACCTTTTCATCTACCTGTATGCCATTTGTATGTCTTTTTTTTGAGAAACATCAATTGAGATCTTTGGCCTATTTTTAATTGGATTATTCAAATTTTTCCTATAAAGATGTTTGAGTTTCTTAAATATTTTGGTTGTTAGTCCCTTATCAGATGGTTACTTTGCAAATATTTTCTCCATTCTGTGGGTTATTGTATTAGTCCATTCTCGCATTGCTATAAAGAATTACCTGAGACAGGATAATTTATAAAGAAAAGAAGTATAATTGACTCACAGTTCCACAGGCTCTACAAGAAGCATGGTTGGGGAGCTGTCAGGAAACTTACAATCATGATGAAAGGTGAAGGGAAGGCAGGCACATCTTACATGGCCAGAGAGGGAGAAAGAGAGAGGAGGGAGAGGTGATACATACTTTTAAACAATCAGATCTTATGAGAACTCACTTAGCATCATGAGAGCAGCAAGTGGGACATCCTCTTTCATGATCCAAGCACCTCATACTAGGCCCCTCCTCCAACACTGGGGATTACATTTCAACATGAGATTTGGGTGGGAACACAAATCCAAACCATATTCTTTGTCTCTTCACTTTTTTGATATTTTTCTTTGCTGTGTAGAAGCTTTTTATCTTGATTGACCCCACTTGTTCATATTTTCTTTGCTTGCCTACATTTGTGGGATATTACTTAATACATCTTTGGCTAATCCAATGTCCTGGAGAGGTTTCTCAAAATATTATTTTAGTGGTTTCATACTTTGAGGTCTTAGATTTAAGTCTTTAATCCATTTTGATTTGGTTTTTATATATGGCAAGGAATGGGGTCTAGTTTCATGCTTCTGCATATGGATATCCAGTTTTCTCAGTACTATTTATTGAAGAGACTGTCCTTTCCACAAGTTCTCTGCATCTTTGTCAAAAATGAATTCACTGTAGATATATATTTGTTTCTGGGTTCTCTATTATATTCCATTGGTCTATGTGTCTGCTTTCATGTCTGCTTTATATTTTGTGGTTTTATTTCATTTTAGAATTTTGTTTCTGTTTCAGAATGTCATTGATATTTTTATAAGGATTGCATTGAGTCTGTAGATTGCCTTGAGTAGTATGAACATTTTAAGCAATACTGATTCTTCTAATCTATGATCATGAAACACCTTTCCATCAGCAGAAAACAATCTGAAGAAGAAACCAAATGTAATCACATTAGCTATAAATAAAATTAAATACCTAGAAAATTACTTTAACAAGAGAAGTAAGCTATTTCTACAATAAAAACTATAATAAACTGATGAAGGAAATTGAAGGGATTATTCTGCCAGTTACTTAGAACTTATGTGCCAGACCCTTTGCCAAAATGTTATACTTACTTGGCTTTAAAAAACAAGATAAAAACAAACTATAAAGGGCTAATGCCATCTGTTAGTATGTAGTATAAATTAGACACAAATAAGATTAAAACAAATTATAAAGAGCTATTGCCCTCAGTATGTAGCATAAATTAGACCCTATCATTGGTAACTCTACCAGGCTTTTACCACGTTCTTTAAATTGTTCAGTGGATATTTACATTCAAATCCATATTATTAAATTCAATCTAAAAAATTTTAAGTAGTTATCTTCCATTCAAAAACTATGTCCTCATCCATCTCAATTTAATCTATGATAATATAATTTTGTCAAGTACAAGGCTCACAAAGTAAAGATGTATTTAAAATTTCTTCTCCTTTTACCTTATCTTCCACACATGGATAATCGATCACCAAGATCTGTTGTTTCTTCTTTCAAAACATTTTTTTTTCTTATTTTTATGTCTACATTGCAGTACTACTACCACAACTATATTTTAAACTGTATGTGAAATCAACAGATGTAAAACTATCTCTAATATAATATCTACCTCTCCCTGATAAAAGAGTTATTGTTTGAGGTGGAATTTGTGGGAGGAAATTTGATCACTGAGAAGAAAAATGTCCTTGTATTTAAAAATTATCTTATATTTGGATATTTTAAACATTTTCTTCTAAACTGCAGGTTGTCTTTAACAAACTTGTAAAATTCTACAGCTATAAGAAACCCTAGAAATTATCTAGTCTAACACCCTAATTTTACAAATGAGAAAACAATTATATAGCAGTTAAGTGACTTGTGTGGGGTCTTTCAATTTGGACAAAATTATCTAATTTGCATCTAATTGTCTCTCTTCTCCATATGTCTCATTGTCTGATTTCATTTGCAAACTATTTGTGATGTGTGTGTGTGTAAATGTGTGTGTGTGTGTGTGTGTGTATGTCTTAATATTTTGATTCTTCACATACCATAAAACTGACCATTCATCATGGCCTCAGAAACTTTAGTTCTGAGTCAAGTTTGTGCTTTAGACTACATGGTTTATTCTGTTCATTATATATTCTTGTCTCTGAATTTAACCTTCCCAGATAAAGGCAGATTTCTACAATTTCTACTTAATATCTCAAGCCCATAATTATATTTTAGAAAACATTTAATATACTCAAATATATTTTTGAACATTTGAATTTTAGCTGAAAAACCCATGGTTTTCTAAGGGCTTGAAAAATAAATTATCATAATTTTCTAAGCCATAACACTTAAACATTAAAATGTAAAATTTTTAGACATTCACCTTTGCCGGTACCCCTTTTCTAATATTCATAAATTCCTTCCATGCATCTACAAGTTCTTAGAACTAGTAAGTACTTACTCTACAATAACCTCTCTCATTTCTGGCACCCTAGGATCAACATGTGGTCTTATGTATTTGAATACATCAAGAATATTCAAATTACTTTTTTAGTAGGACTTTCTCTAGACTACTGTACCAGCATATTTTATAAATCAGATTAGCAGCTTTCCACAATAGCTAAAAGTTATAGCAGAAGAAATACAATAATTCTTTAATAATTTTGTCTTTATATCTCAACTTGCTGTGTTGCTATAATTGCTTTATTTTTTCAGCATATAGTCTTTCCTCTTTCATGCATGAGTATTAATACTGAAAAAGCTTATTATTTTATTTAAAGAAATCATTCTACTTTTACTTTTATCTACCTCTATTAAATGCAATTCACGGACATTTTACTGGTCTTATCTTAAAGTTCATCCTTAGGAAGGCATAAAACATGATTAAAAAAGAAAGAAAGAAAACATGCAGTTTCTCAGTAGTGTTTGTTGGAAGATGTAAAACTTAAGAGTGGGGTTTCTTGGGTTGAGCTTTTCCTACTGAATCAAAAAAAAAAAAAAAGAAGCAGTACAATGAATTTCTGACTATTGGTCTTTGATATTTCATATGCCATTATTAAATTCATCAAAAATGAATTAACTTTCTATTTTCTGAGGCCTTTATGATCCCTTTTCCATTAAGTTGGTTAACTATTTTTAAAAAGTCCTTCATCTAGAGAAAAACCTATTTATCTTTGGCTTTAAAGTGGTGAATTAAAAAATTGAGATCAATGTCAATATTATTTTATTATATCCTAATGTCTAGCATACATTTTTATAGTCATAAAAAATCAGGGTAAACTAACCTTCATTTATTTATACTTTAATAATTATTTTTTATTTTTTCAAATATTTTAATAAGTTTAAATATTTACTTTATCCAGTGGCCACCTACAATCCATTATTTTATTGATATGTTACATATTGATCTGGGAATATACTTCAACTTTATTCATTGTGATTTACTTATTTACTCACTTGGTATATTAAGAAGCTGATTGTTTTTTTCTGATGTTTTCTGCAGTGTACATTTCTAGATTCTTAATAGAAATATATTAAACTGCTATTACTGAGAGCATTCTGGGACCCAATGCAGTTGTAAAATTCATATCAAATTTGGTATTTTCAACTTACATTAATCTTTAATCCTCCATTTTAATACATAAAAATTGGTAATTTTTTTACTTTGAAAAAATAGCACAGAAGAAATTAAAGGCAAAATGAGCAAGAAGTTTTTCATATGTCCAATTAACACCACAGGAAGGGGATGACAAGTTAATTGCCACTATGTCTTATATTTCAATTATATCAAAGTAATGAGATGCTCTTAAAACTAATAGAAGGATCAACATGTTAAAAAATAAGTTGCTTCAAAATATTCCTTGATTTATACTCCAAGTAAAGTAAAATCCAGCTTTTATAGATAAGAAGACAAAAAGTTACCACTAATTTTATGGAAGGTGATATTAACTAAACCAAGAAAGGATTGCATTGTTGAGAGAATGTGCTGCATTGATATTTTCAGAGGAAAATACTGACATAAAAGGGCAAAAGCTAAACCTGTATGCAAAAGCTAAGTCCTTGATTGTATTTTGGATTTTACTTAGTATTAAAAGGTTATGTTTTGCATAACCTTTTAAAGCATGAAAGCAACATATAGAGAGACTTATCTTGTGGAGATTAAATTATTTTGCATTACAGGAATTTTACAGCAGTATCCCAACCTTATTTTGAACATCTTAAGATTGCCTTATAATATACAGCATTTAGTCATATAGGAGAATGTGAGTAAATCCTAGGGCCCATAAACTTTCTCACACTATGTACTTCTAGTGCATTTTAATATGATCTCTCTACTTAATTACTAAATATGACACACCAAATTTTATTGTCTTCAGCAGCGTTTTTAGGATGACTGCCTACTAAATATGAATCTTAAGTGGAGATGTCTGCATCTCGATACTGTATTTTCTTTGCTTCAGTTAACTTTAGTGCTTACTCTATTTCTGTTTCCATTAACTGTGTAACATCTGTTAAACAAGTCCTATTATTAATACAGGCAATTTTTTTCCTAAGACATCAGTACATATTTTTGAAATATATAGTGTTAATCCCAGCACTTTCGGAGACTGAGGAGGGTGTATCACTTGAGGCCAGACGTTAGAGATTAGCCTGGCCAACCTGGCAAAACCCCATCTCTACTAAAAATACAAAAAATAATAATAATAGCCAGATGTGGTGGTGCATGCCTGTAATCCCAGCTACTCAAGGGGCTGAGGGAGGAGAATCACCTGAAACTGGTAGGCAAAGGTTACGGTCAGCTGAGATGGTGCCACTGGCCCTCCATCCTGGGCGACAGAGTGAGCCTCCATCTCGGGGAAAAAAAAAAAAAGAATTTATCTAATTCTATAAGAGCAATGTGTTACCCTATTTCTTAGCCTACATTATAGATTTGAGTGTTCATGTGATCCAGTTCTAGAAGTCTGCCAGTTACCTTTGGAAAAACTTTGTATTTTTCAATTAAATTTTAAAAAATGTTACTCTTTTTTATTCTCCAATTCTTCTGTATTGAATGCTGATGCAATATCTAGAACTACAGCAGCCATCTTGAAATCAATGAAGGAAACCACAGAAACACCAATAGATAAATAATAAATGCCAACAGCAAGTACTTCCTATATTATACTTTTTTGTCTGTGAAAAAAGTAAACCAATGTTGACCGTTTAAGCAACAGCAGTTGTTTATATTGATCTGATTATTATTTACAACAAAAGACAACTCAAATATATGTTTTTTCTAAACATGATGTATTACCCAGCCTTTGGTGTGGTAATAAATATCGCACAAATCTCATGAATTGTAGTAAACGTATTTATCAGTACTGAGTCTTCAGGTTAGCTATGATTCTATTTAGCTCTCCTGACATGGACTTGGTTTAGATTCAGGCTGAACAGAACGTTAAGGTTTGCATGATGTGGTTTTCTATCTTAGGACTGAGAATGAATTAGTATCTGTTATATAAAATGTTTTACTCTGCAGGCATCTGTCAGAATCTCATGAGAAGTGCCAATAATTAGCACTTATTGGACATCTGTATATCACATTTGTTCACATGGCATTGCACAAATAAGTCACGTCCCTAAGCCTAACATTAGTGGGGCCTGAAAATATATTCATTCCACAGTAAGAGGTAAGAAAGGAGAGTGAAGATATTTTTAAGAGTATGCCATTTACAACAAAAAATTTTGGTAATTATTATTACAATTAATTCCTATGCTATGTAATTATTCATTTATCTTTATTTTTGTAACTATCACATCTAATATTCCAAAAGTATCAAAGTGCAATGCTTTATAAGATATTTTACAGAAAAATTCTCAGTAAGCATGGTGCTATATCAAGAAAGAATTATAATCAACACAAGGAAATTAATGGCTATAATTGAAGACTAGTCAATCAACAAATATCACTATGTATATGAATAAGTATGTACAGATTGTTTGTGTATTTCCAAAAAGTTGGAAGGATGGAGGTTGCCAATTTAAATATCCAATTTGGCGGGAAAAAAGAAACTAAAGTGAGTCACCACTTCTCACTGTAAAAAAATAGATATAGATTATATCAAGAAAATTTTGATACAAATGTAGAAGTTAAAGACATGCAGAGTTCTTTCATTATTGATGCTCCTGCTTATTACTAAATAAGTAAGGTTATTGTAAATCCCTAAACACATAGGTTTATTATCCAAAATTAAAATGTATCCAAATCGCTTTCTCTATTTCTCTCTCTATGAATTTCTCTCTCCTCTGCTGATATATAGAGACACACATATATATAGATATTTATATTTTTACATTTACATATTTGTAATATGTTTTTTATCTATATTTATACAGAGGTATAAATATAGATAAATCACAGTTAATGTAAATATATTGAGTATTGGCTTTACTCTTTAAACTTACATTTCATACAATTTGAAAGAAGTATGAAGATTTAGCTAATCATTTCCTAAAATTATTGAAAAACCAAAGAAACATAATGATATTTAAATATTTAAAAATCATCAATGTGTGGACATTGATCAATCATAAAAGAGAAAATGGTTAGTAATATAACATAGCTGTGAACATCAGATGTGCATCTAACCTCATGATTATTAAAGCACCATTTTCCCACACTTTGTTACCATACACTAGTAAAATAGATACTTTAGAAATAGGAGTGATGCAAGAACCAAAAATTTGTTCAATTTCACATTGATATCAGGTATTTAAGAAGAATAATTAGGCTAGAAAGTATAAATGGATTATAATGAGTATCTTGTTTTTGTTAATTGGTGCAAAGGATATTCATAATCAGATATTAGAAAGCTTGAGTAACGAAATTTAGTTAAGTTTTTAAAGTTTCAAAATTTTTATCTCAAGGTTTTAAAATGTTGGCAGCAAAAATAATTTGGAAAGCAGCAGAAAATTATTTTACCTTCAAAAAAGTAAAGATAAACATAGGAACATGCAAGTATTGCAAGAAGATTATAGTTAATCACGTCATAATCTTCACTAAAAAAAAATTTCCACAGGCTTGTAGAAAGTAGACTTAAGGCTCATATGCAACCAAGGCTAATATATTTGACAAAACTGTGCTTCAAAAATTAAGGAGAAATAAAGAGAGTTTGTCAAGATGAAAGAACACTAAAGAACAAAACAAAAGCATAAGAAAGTGAAAGCTCACTGGTAACAATAAATATATACACAGATGCAGAATATTGTTATAACAGCACTGCACAAATCACCTTTTATTCTAATATAGAAGATAAAGGAGGAAAGTATAAAAAATAACTATAATGTTAAGTATAATTTAATGGATCCACAATAGAAGATGTAATTTATGATGTTCATAACATAATTAAGAGTAGGGTTTTTGTATACAATTCAAGTTGTTATCAGCTTAAAAAATTTTATATCTATGAGATGTTTAATGTAAGCCAAATGGTAACTGTTATAAACTGAATGTTTGTGCCTCCCCCCAAATTCATGTTGAAGACCCAACGTGATGGTATTTGGAAGTGGTGCTTTGGAGAGGTAATGAGATCAAGAATATGTAGCCTTTGTGAATAGGATTAGTGTTCTTATGAGAGAGATAAGAGACCAAAGAGCAAGGCAATTTTACTCTCACTCATGAGGATACATCAAGGCAGTCGACTATAAACCAGAATGAGGGCCCTCAGCAAGAACCCAATCACGATGACACCCAATCTCAGATTTTTAGCCCTAGAACTGAGATAAGTAAATATTTGTTGCTTAATCTTCCTGGCCTATGATAGTTTAATATACAGCTAAGACAGTAATATCAAAGAAAATACTGATAGAAGATGCACAAAAGAAAATGATAAAGGAATCAAAGCATGCCACTACAAAAAAAAAATTAGGAAACACAAAAGACAAAAAGAGGAAAAGACAAAATAGCTACAAGATAGACAAAAAACAACAAAATGGCTATAATAAGCCCTTCCCTGTCAGCAATTGCTTTACATGCAAATGGTTAAAATGAACCAATGAAAAGTAATTGAGAAATCAAATGAATTTTTAAAATCCAACTAAACATTGTTTACAAGAGATTTACTTTAAAGACACATGTATTGAGAACATTTGTATATGGAATATAAAAAAAATAAGAACACACATAGACTGAAAGTGAAAGCATTCAAGAAAAGTATAGTATGCAAATGGTAGCCAAAAGAAAGCAGGTGGCCATACTTAGACTAAATGGACTATAAACTTTAAGTCAAAAACTCTCACAAGAAATAAAGAAGAAAAAAATATATATATATATTTACATATATGTGTGTATATATTTACATATATGTATATATACATACACATCCATATATACATACATGCACATACACATATATACAAGGTTTATTCATCAGAAAGATAAATTATATATATATGTTTGCATGGGGGGGTGTACCCTATAACAGAGCACCCAAATATATGGAATCAATATTGACATAAATGAAAGGAGAAATAGACAGTGATAAAATAATAATAGACTTTAACACTCCACTTTCAATAATGGATGGAACATTTGTATAGACTATAAATAAACAGAGAACATGAACAATGTGTAGATCAAATGGACCTAACAGACATATACAGAACATTTAACCCAACAGCAATAGAATACACATTCTTCTCACATGCATATGAAACATTTTTCAAAACAGAACACATTTGAGGTTGCAAAACAAGTTTTAAAATATTCAGGAGATTTATATTATACCTAGTACTTTTCTAACCATAATAGAATGAAACTAGAAGTAAATAGCAGAAGAAAAACTGGAAACTTCACGAATATTTTGGTAATTAAACATTATTGAACAAGGAGTGATTCAAAGAAGGAATCAAAAAGGAAATTAGAAAACATTTTGAAGCAAATGAAAAAAAAAAACAACTTACCAAAATACATAGAATGCAGCAAAAGCAGTAATAAAAGCGAAGTATATAGTGTTAGTTCACCTAAATTAAACAACCTAACTTTGCACCTCAAGGAACTAGTAAAAGAAAAAGAAAAGGCCAGGCACGGTGGCTCACGCCTGTAATCCCAGCACTTTGGGAGGCTGAGGCAGGTGGATCACGAGGTCAGGAGATTGCGAACATCCTCCAACATGGCGAAACCCCGTCTTTACTGAAATACAAAAAATTAGCTGGGTGTGGTGGCATGCGCCTGTAGTCCCAGCTACTCGGGAAGCTGCGGCTGGGGAACTGCATGAGCCAGGAGGCAGAGGTTGCAGTGAGCTGAGATCGTGCCACAGCACTCAACCTTGGTGAAACGGCAAGACTCTGTCTAAAAAAAAAGAAAAGAAAGACAAAGAAAGATCAATAATAGCAGAAGAAAGACAATAATGCCAATTAGAGTAGAAGTAAATAAATAGAAAACTATAGAAAAATATAAATAAAACTAAGTGTTGTGTTTTGAAAATAGAGAAAATAGATAAACTTTTAGCTAGAATTACAAAATGAAGGCAAACACTCAAGAAAAAAAAAATCAGAAATGAAGTGAGACATTACCATTAATGCCACAGGAAGGAAAAATGATCATAAGAAACTACTATAAAGCATTATAAAGCAACAAATTTGACTGCCTAGAAGAAATACATATATCTCTAGAAATATACAAACCCCAACAACTAAACCATGAAGATATAGTCTGAACTAGAAGAAGATTGAATCATTAATCAAAACACTCCCAACAAGAAAGAGCTTAGGGGTCAGGCATAGTGGCTCATGCCTGTAATCACAGCACTTTGGGAGGCTGAGGCAGGTGGATCACGAGGTCAAAAGATGAAGACCATCCTGGCCAACATGGTGAAACCCCATCTCTACTAAAAATACAAAAATTAGCTGGGTGTGGTGGCCTGCGCCTGTAGTCCCAGCTACTCTGAAGGCTGAGGCAAAAAAATAGCTTGAACCCGGGAGGCAGAGGTTGCAGTGAGCAGAGATTGCAAAACTTTACTCCAGCCTGGTGACTGGATGACAGAATGAGACTCTGTCTCAAAAAGAAAAAAAAAAAAGAAAGAAAAAAGAAAGAAAGAAACAGCCTAGGACAACATAGCTTCACTGGTGAATTCCACCTAATATTTAAAGAATTAAAAACAATCCTCAAACTCTTCCACAAATTTGAAAAAGATGAAAATTTTCTAAATTTTCTAATACTAGGTTGATAAAGTCAGTATTACCCTGAGGCCAAAGACAAAGACACTATAAGAAAAAGGAACTACAAGCCAATATCCCTAATGAACATGAATATAAAAATTCTAGAAAACCAAATTCCACAGCATATTAAAAGGATCCTACACCATGATCAAGCAAAAATTATCTCTGGGATATAAAATGTTTCACATATGAAAATCAAACAATGTAATACAACACATTAGAAGAAAGAATAATGAAGATCACATGATCATTTTAATAGATACAGAAAAAGCATTTGATAAAACACAAAAGCCATTTAAGTTAAACACTAACAAAATAGAAAAAAGAAATTTTCTCAACATAAAAAAGGCTATTTGTGAAAAATCCACAACTAATATTATACTTACTGGTGAAAGACTGAAAGTTTTTCCTTATGATAAGGAAAAAGGAATAGCAAGCAAAAGATGTCCATATTTGTCACTTCAATTCAACAGAATAATATGAAGTCTAACTAGAGCAATTGGCAAGAAAAATAAATAAGGCATTTACATCAAAATGAAAAAAAGTAAAATTATCTCTGTTCAAAGATGGCATGATCTTATCTAGAGAAAATTATAAAATTTCACATAAAACTTACAAAAGCTAATAATTCAGAAACTATGCAGAATATAAAATCAACTTACAAGAAGTAGTTACATTTATGTATACTAGCAACAAAAATAGGTAAATAAAATTAAGAAAACTATCCAATTTATACCAACACCAACAAGAATAAAAACCAAGGAGGTTGAAGATTTGTACAGTAAAAACTATAAAATATTTCTGAAGAAAACTAAAGAAGACACGAATGAAAAGACATCTTATGTTCATGGGTTAGAAGAATTAATGTTGTTAAAATGCCTTGTACTACCAAAAGCAATATACAGATTCAATGCAAATTCTATTAAAATCCTAATGTTTTTCATTAGGATTCATTTATTTTTCACAAAAATACAAAAAAATATATATTAATTTATGTGGAACATAAGGGACACCAAATAACCAAAACAATTTTGAGAAAGACCATAGCTGAGGGTTTCAAACTTTCTGATTAAAAAATATATTATAAATCAGTAGTAATCAAGACCATATGATGTTGGCATAAAGACAGACACTTGATAACTGGAATAAAACAAAGAGCCCAAAACTAAATCCACAGATATACTGTGAAACAATTTTCAACCAAGGTGTCAAAACTACACAATGGTGAAACAATATCTCTTAAACAAATGGTGCTGAGACACAGTATAGCCACATTTAAAAAGTTGGACCATTATTATAATCTCCAAAATAAAAACATAGAGAAAAAAATCTTTATAATACCGGCCTTGACAATGAATTTCTTGGATCTAACACAAAAAATCCAGGCAGAAAAATTGTTTTAAAAAAGTGGGACTACATTAAACCAAAAAACTCTATATGGTATAAAAAATAAGCAACAGAGTGAAAAGGCAACCAACAGAATGGTAGATAATATTTGCATATGATATATTTGATAAGAGATTAATATGCAAAATATAAAAACTCCTAAAAATCAATAGCAAAAAACAAATAATTGCATTAAAAATGAGCAAAGTACTTGGATAGTTATTTCTTCAAAAAGAATATGTAAATGACCAAGTTTATAAAAAGATGCTATATCCTGCTAATTCCTAGGGTCTGAGTATTTGTGTCTCCCTAAAGTGCATATGTTAAAATTCTCCCACCCAAGTTGATGGTATTAGGAAGTGGGAACCTTAGGTGATTAGGTTGTGGGGGTGAAACCCTCATGAATAAGATTACTGTGCTTATAAAAATAGTCCTGAGAGAAACCACTCACCCCTTCTTCCATGTAAAGACAGAAGTCAGCAATCTATAACCCAAAAGAGGGCCATCACCAGGACCTAACCATCGTGGCACTTGAATCTCAAACTACAGTCTCCAGAACAATGTAGAATTAATTTATAATGTTTACAAGCTATCCAGTTTGTGATATTTTGTTATACCAGTCTAAATGGACTGTGACACTAATCACCAGGAAAATGCAAATCAAAATTGTAGTGACTGGTAGGGCTACCAAATGCACATGGTTGGTGCATGCCCACCCACCAAGACCTAATATTTGGCCTGCCTGGAGCTCTTCACCCCCAGAAAAGCCACACCACTGTCTCCACAAATACCCACAGTCTAAGAAATTGAGACACCTGTAGACACTGCTGACATTGGTTACAGCCAAAGAAATCACACAGAGACTGCACTACTGTGCATACCCAGAAATAAAGCCAAAGCAATCTACCCAACTGATGCTACAGGACAAACTTACAGGAAAATGTCTTTTCTTATGAAAGCTACTCCGTAAAATCAAAAGAGGCAAATGGTTCATCAAATGGGCAGATATCAACGTAGTTACAAAAGGAATATAAAAAGTAAGAAAACATAATATCTCTAAAGAAATATAACCACTTTCTAGTAACAGACACTTCAAAACAAGGTACCTATAAAATACTTGAAAGGTAATGCAAAATAATGATCTTTTTTTTTTATTATTATTGCATTTTAGGTTTTGGGGTACATGTGAAGAACATAAAATATTGTTGCATAGGTACACACGTGGCAGTGTAATTTGTTGCCTTCCTCCCCTTCACCTATATCTGGCATTTCTCCCCATGCTATCTCCCCGCAACTCCCCACCCCCCACTGTCCCTCCCTCCCACTGTCCCTCCCCCCAC
>PVKP010027196.1:0-31557 GCA_004027715.1 Plecturocebus donacophilus | reverse complement strand
CTTTGTAATTGCCGACTTTCAGACTGGGTCTCTGAGTGGACGTCTGGCTTGTTAGTTATGAAGTTTTTTCTGTTTCTTAGTTTTCCTTCGGGGGCGCCCCTTCCCCACAGAGCTGGGCCTTCCCGGGTTCAGCTGTGCTTCTCAGTCCTCAGCGCTTCCAATTGCTGTTCTCCTTGTGGGGATGGGACCAGCGGAGCCTTTGGGCACCCAGTTCCGTACACTCCGCACCGAGAAACGCCGCGCCGGCCAAAAGAGTCGCGCTGGCGACCCGGGTGGCTCCTTCGCCGGGAATCTCCCAGTCTGTGGGCATCAAAAATTCGTCTGCAATTGCAGCATCCACTCGCTCTCTGCGCTTTCACTGGCAGCTACAATCCTGAGGGGCTGCTACGCGGCCATCTTGGATCTCTCTCCCAACTTGCTGATTCTTTTAATCCTCACATTTTTATGAGGTGGGCATCATTTTCAGACAAATTATGTAACTTGCCAAAGATCACATAGTAGTAAGTAATGAAGCCAGGAGAACAACCTAAGCTATCTCATTCTAAAACCAGGCATGGTAATGACCATTCTGATATATTACCTCCAATGGATGAGAGTATCCTTTATATAATAGGTAAAGAAATGCTAATTCTAATTTCTAGTTGAAAATCTGGAGGGAAGATCATTTTTAAAACATTCTTTTGAGATTTGCTTTAGTCAGATATGTAACTAAATTAAGTTCAAGGCACATTTCTCACCAAAATTCTTCTGCAGAAATTAAATTACCTTCTCCTACTCCTCAAGAATCAAAGGACAAACCTCACTTACTCAAAAGACATTTTTGTTCTGATTTTCTTCAATAAACATGAGGGACAACTGTCAAATTTTCTGTGTCTTTTCCCTTAGAATATTACTGTTTATTATAACAAAGTGCTTCACCAATACAGATGAATCTAGGAAAACATTCTCATTTTATGTTTTCATTCTTGGAATGTAAGCGTAGTAACTTTCTACACTCTTTACTTAGAACAGCAAAAGTTAAGACAATTAGAGCAGAAATGGGAAAATCCACAATCAATCTGTGTTTTCACAAGTACCAGAGACTATCAGGTGAGAGCCTACAGGCCTTCAGGCAGTTGTTGGTTTGCAACTGCCAAGAGTAAGTCACATCTGAAGCTGATATATAAACCTGAAAAAATCTCTGGTGTTCACTCTTTGTGGGCCTTTGGCTAATAATGACATAATAATGTAATAATGATAAAGTCTCTCCTGCAGTTTTACCAGAAGGAAAAGTTAATATGTAAAGAATCAGCATCTCTTCCACTCCCAGTACCAGCAGAGAGGAATCTCAGATTTGACCATGGCAAGATCCAATTTATGAACTTAGTAAGAAAGACTTCTGGTTGGTTTCTAGGAGGTAAAGAGTCATTCAATAGTGCAGATAAGTCAAACAATCCTATAAAGAAAGTGGTGGTCTCCTTGAAAGCAGAATTATGAAACTAAGTCTGAAAGAGGAAAAAAGGAATCTGCAAAGTCCCATCACTTGAAATATTTCCATTATCTCCTGCTGCCTCCCATGTAGTGAAGAAGGCAGTGATTTCCATGCATCGGCAATGTCTGGCAGACTTGCTGGTTCAGTTCCTGGATTTTATCACTCTATAAATTTTGATGGTTCGATTATACTACCATCAAATGATGTTAACATGCCACTCTATTGTATCAAACAAAGGCTTTAACACTACCTGCCAGTATAACAATCACCTTTACAAATGCCTTTATCACGTGCTTACCATTTGAAAGGCAT
The DNA here is from genome assembly GCA_004027715.1 of Plecturocebus donacophilus. Taxonomy (NCBI): domain Eukaryota; kingdom Metazoa; phylum Chordata; class Mammalia; order Primates; family Pitheciidae; genus Plecturocebus; species Plecturocebus donacophilus. The sequence continues at coordinate 29,774 of PVKP010027196.1, read as the reverse complement.
TCTATGTGGATTTTTGCTGATCTTCACAGAAATCACTACAAATTATGCAAATATTTTTTGAGGCAGGGTCTCACTGTGTCACCCAGGCTGGAGTGCAGTGGCATGATCTCAGCTCACTGCAGCCTCAACCTGGACTCAAGTGATTTTCCCATCTCAGCCTCCCAAGTAGCTGGGACTACAGGCATGTACCACCATGACTGACTGATTTTTGCATTTTTTGAAGAAACAAGGTTTCACCATGTTGTCCAGGCTGGTCTTGAACTCCTGGGCTCAATCAATCACAAAAAGTGCTGGGATTACAGACATGAGCCACCTTGCCTGGCCTATTTTTATGTTACAGATACAAAATAAGCTTAGAGTGGTCAAGTGATATTTAAGGCCAGACAACCAATAAGTGATGGGGACAAGAGTCAAACCATGGTATAATTCTGAAGCCTGAGCTCTTTCCACAAGATCAGCCTTTTTCTGTTCACATAGGCTTGGTTCCTCCCCACTTTGGCTCCCACCTAACTGTCCTGTCTTATCCCTCCTCATTTCTATTCCTACTCCTTCCGTTCCAGCCACATTGCTCTGTTCTCTCAAGTCCTCAGTGCTCATTTTTTCTTCTGCGTCTTTACACACACACTTCCTCATACTAGTACTGTTTTTGGTCCTCGACCCTGGAAAAGGCCAATTTATCCTTCAACTTTCTACTCAGATTCCACCTCCTCCAATAAATATGCTCAGACAACCCTTCTCCATCCCCAAGTTCTTCATAGCAATCTCTCCCTTCCAGATATTTACCTGTTCTCTGTACTGTTTGTTCACTCATTTATTCATTTAACAGATCTTTATTCACTTCAGGCACTGGAAATACAAAATGACTAGAAGAGAAATTTAATAACAGACACACTGAGCACTTACTATGCACCAGACATGTTCTGAACCACTTACATATTCTACATATTTCATCTTCGCAGCAACACTCTAAAGTAAGTACTTTTTTCCCAATATAAAAAAGAAAAAAATAAAGAAGATAAAGTCAAAATACCTGTTTTACTTATGAAACTAGTGATGTACAGAGAGGTCAAACAAGCTTCCCAATGTCACACAGCTAAGAAGTTGGGCAAATGGGCTCCAGCGTCCATACTTTGAAAACGACTACCTTACATAGGTTCAGAGGTAGCACAGAGGAGATAAGCCTGACTCACAGAAGTCTTCACAGCAGAGGTGATGATTTAATAATGTCTCAAAGAAAGATGAGCAGTTCATCAAGAAACCAGGAAGAGAAGAGTGCATCCAGTCTCTCTCAGCAACTGTGAAGTTTAGAAAAGTTTGGAAAAGATATGAACCTTATGAATGGTTCGTGACTGATCTAACGTTAACCATCTCAGTAACTGCAATAATTCCAGTAAGCAACTTCAGTGCCTCTTGCCCAAGATTAATTTAGAGACCTAAGCCTAACAGCATTTCATTGCAACAAAAATTGGTCCAAATAGGTCCATGAGATCATACTAAAGGAAGAACTACTCTTGGAGGCACTCTTCCTCTTCTCTTGGACGTGAAAGAAGCAAATAGCCCCGCGATATGGGTTGGCTGTGTCTCCACCCAAATCTCATCTTGAATTATAGCTCCCGTAATTCCCACCTGTCATGGGAGGACCCCAGTGGGAGGTAATTTAATCTTGGGGGATAGGTCTTTCCCGTGCTGTTCTCATGATAGTGAATACATCTCACAAGATCTGATGCTTTTATAAAGGGGAATTCCCCTATACAAGCTGTTAACTGTCGCCATGTAAGACGTGACTTTGCTCCTCCTTTGCCTTCTTCCAGGATTGTGAGGCCTCCCCAGCCATGCAGAACTGTGAGCCCATTAAACCTCTTTCCTTTATAAATTACACAGTCTCCGGTATGTCTTTATTAGCAGTGTGAGAACAGACTAATATACTCAGCTTGCTACCCGCAGCCATTTTCCGAGCATGAGGAGGATCAGTATTTACATGAAGGCTACCGTCTTAGCCTAGGTTCCCACACTTATACCAGTGTCTTACCGTCCATCTGCTCCTCATACCAATTCTCAATCATACAGACTCTTAGTAATTATAGTAATACTGCATGCCACGGGTTAGCAACACCCTGCTTTCCACCAACAATGAGGTTCTTGCTGCCATCTGGCCAATGAGTAATCAAGTCACAGACTCCATCCTGAGGGACTGCTTTCAGGGAATTTCTGGTTCCAACTGTCACAGCCTAGATTTTCCCCTGAAAATAGAGCCTGGGGCAAGAACAGGTCTGTGAGTAGCTTATTTGAGAAAATTTTAGGGTACAAGAGCGGAAGACTCTGAATAGTGAGGGGAGAAAGGAAAGTAAATTCAATGGTGCATTATCAAATTCATCACTACTTTTGGCAACTGGACATTGATCCTAAGAAATTCTAAAACAACTATATAGAATGTGACTCGGAAATGTCACCCAAGGTTGAAAGACAAACATTTATCAGCTTTTTCTCATCGCCCATTGGTCAACAGTTTCCCCATGGTGTGTTAACATCTTCCTATTTGTAGGTATGCTTGTGCACAAGGGTCCATCTGGTCCCTCAGTTGGCTCCTTTAAGACACATCAGCTAGGAGAAGAGCCCTGGAGCAGAAAGTGAAAACTATGCTGTGCAGCTGAGGCAACGTGCTGATGCACCTGGGAGAGCTGAGTCCTACACCAATCGCTAGATCAAAGGTGGACTGGCCAGGCACAGTGGCTCACGCCTGCAATCCCAGAACTTTGGGAGGCCGAGACGGGCAGATCACCTGAGGTCAGGAGTTTGAGACCAGCCTGACCAACGTGGATAAACCCCATCTCTACTAAAAATACAAAAATTAGCCAGGCGTGGTGGCGCAAACCTGTAATCCCAGCTACTCAGGAGGCTGAGGCAGAAAAATCACCTGAACCTGGGAGGCGGAGGTTGCAGTGAACAGAGATCACACCACTGCACTCCAGCCTGAGCAACAAGAGCGAAACTCTGACTCAAAAAAAAAAAAAAGGAAAAATAAATAAATAAATACAGGTGGACTGAGGAGGGGCTATGCAGCAGGACACCTAGCAGTACCAGGTGTCAAAGGAAGAAAAAGCACCTACAAGCACAAGGTCACCATTCAGTTTCTAGAATCTGGCTACCTCTGTACTTCCAGTAATGTGAGCAGTAACTCCTTATTGTTTAAGCCACCTCTTTCTTTTTAATTCTCCCTTTAATAAAAGGAGACTACAAGACCAAAAAAAAAAGTATTTATGAATTATAGCATGGCAAGTAATGGCAGAAAGGCAGTCAGGGATATAGTGTTTGTTTTTTCTCATTGGTTTTGAAGCTTTAATGGCAACAACATATCATTCATGTTCAGAAATGGCATTTTATTTATGTAAAATAAAGCATGCTGTCTTTTTTGTAACCTGAAGCCAAAATCATGCCAATTCTTACAGTGGTCATTTCATACGGAAGAAATAACCTGTAAAATCAAGCAAAAAATTCATTAATCAACTCAGCCTTTCATTCAACAAATTTGAGGTGCCTCTTATGTGCCAGGCAATGTTGTTTTCACTGGAGATACAGCAGGGAACCAGTCAAAACTGCCCACCATCAAGGAGCTTCCAGTTTAGTGGGGAGAAATAGTAAGCAAATAAAAACCCAGGGCAGGGAGGAAGCTCACACTGACTTTATATTTTGATGGATCATTTTGGCTTCCATATCGGAATAGACTAAGGGGCAGGGGTGGAAGTGAGGACACTAATTGACAGACTAATATAGCAATTCAGGCTAGAAATGATGGTGACCTGGACCAAGGGGAAAGAATGAAGGTCAGCAGGCACAGTGGCTCACGCCTATAATCCCAACATTTTGGGAAACCGAGGAGGGCGGATCACTTGCGGTAAGGAGTTCAAGACAGCCCGGCCAACACGGCGAAACCCCATCTCTCCTAAAGATACAAATTAGCTGGGCATAGAGGCACATGCCTGTAATCCCAGCTATTGGAGAGGCTGAGGCAGGAGCATCGCTTGAACCCAGGAGGCAGACGTTGCAGTGAGCCAAGATTGTGCCATTGCACTCCAGGCTGGATGACAAGAGTGAAGACTCTGTCTCAAAAAAAAAAAAAGTAAAGGGATGAATAGGCAAAACACAGAGTTTTTAGAGTAACAAAACTATTCCGTATGATATTATAGTGGTAGACACATGTCTTTACATATTTTCAAAACCCTTAGAAAGTACAACAGCAAAGGTGAACACTAATGTAAACCATGGAGTTGGTGGATAATGATGTATCAAGGCAGTGTAAAATAAAATTTCGTTTTTTTGTTTTCGGGCTTTTTTTTTTTTGAGATGGAGTCTTGCTCTGTCGCCCAGGCTGGAGTGCAATGGGGCGATCTTGAGCTCACTGCGACTCCTCTACCTCCCAGGTTCAAGCGATTGTACTGCCTTAGCCTCCCAAGGAGCTAGGACTACAGGTATTTGCCACCATACTTGGCTAATTTTTGTATTTTCAGTAGAGACAGGTTTCACCATGTTAGCCAGGCTGGTCTTAACTCCTGACCTCGGGCAATCCACCCACCTCAGCCTCCCAAAGTGCTGGGATTATAGGCATGAGCCACCACACCCGGCCAGCCGTGTCAAATGAAATTTCTGTGAAGTCACTGACGGAGATCCTGGACAAGCCCCAGCAGAACAACTGGAAAGGGAGTCACGCATGCTGAGTTTCCATATTACCAAACTAAAACATAAGCTGTTTACCTGTAAGTTCTGACCTTCTGAGAAATCAAGAGAGAGGCAATAGCCAAATTCCCCAACAGGCAAGTTTGAGCCAGCATGATAAGTGAGCTTCCTCTGCTTTAACTCGTATGAGGAAAGTAGCCTGAAGAAACCTACTTTCTTCACCAGCCTACTTTTTGCACTGTGCTATTTTCTTGTTCCTGCTCAAGCTACCTTACAAAAACCATGCTATGTCCAGCCTAGTGCCTTTCTTTTTCATCAATGAGATGCTGCCCAATTCATGAATCACAAATAAAAGTCAGTTCAATCATTGAACTCAATTTGTTGAAATTTTGTGTTTTAACAGTAACTTCATTGACTGTAACAAATGTAGCATGCTGGTATGGAATATTGACAGTGGAGGAGGCTGTGCGTGGGCAGTGGGGGAGGGACATGTAGGAAACTTTTCATTCAATTTTTCTATGAACCTAAAACTATTCTTTAAAATAAGGTCTATTTAGTCCAGGCACAGTGGCTCACACCTGTAATATCAGTATTTTGCAAGGCTGAGGTGGGAAGATTGCCAATAGTCCAAGACCAGCCTGGGCAGCACAGCAAGACCTCATCTCTGCGAAAAATAAAAATAAAAATTAACTGGGCGTGATGACACAGACCTGAATTCCCAGCTACTCAAGAGGCTGAGGTGGGAGGATCAGGTGAGCCCATGAGTTCAAGGCTGCAGTGAGCCAAGATTGTACCACTGCACTCCAGCCTGGGTAACAGAGCAAGATCCTATCTCAAAAAATAAATATAAAAACAGAAACAAAACAGAAATAAGAATGTCTATTTAAATGGGAAAATTTTAATCTTTCTATACTCTTCAAATTTTTTAGAATGAATATGTATTCCTTCTAAGCAAGCAGAAACAAAATATATTAAAATTCTATCATTTCCCTCTCCCTACCACCAAAGCGGGAGATGAATCAAAGTGATCTGTTGGGCTACTTCAAGCATTAGACTTCCAAGTGTTGAGTTGTTAGAAGACTAAGACACTCTCTCTGGAACCGACTGAATTTGTTCCACAGTAAATATATAGAGAAGAGATTGTGACTGTTTGATCAACATCTTCCTCAGATATCTGCTCCAAGCCCTCCCAGTACTGTAACCCAAAGGAAATAAGTGTGACTTTGTGGCACTGCTATGCATAATTTACAGCATATTGATTAGGAAGGGACTGATGATTGCTAAGTGTTTGCAGCAGAGTCACTAACAAGGCATGAATATTTCATGGTTTTTCTGCTCATGTGTGAGGACGACTCAGACTGGACTTCCTGTCTGAGGGAGAAGAGGGAGGACAAAGGCTCCCAGAAACTGCAGAGTCTCCTCTGAAATGCTGAGCTCCAAGCAGGACCTCATTTCATCCACACAAGTCCTTGTAGACTCTGAGACATGGGTTAGATACCAAAATGTGTATTTAGCAGGAAGTATGTTTCCATGGCAGTTTTGCATTCCTCTGTTTGCCTGTCTTCCTCCAACCAGTGTGTTAAGTCGCTTCAGAGTCTCTGCAGGCCTTGCCCATCTGCAAAGCAGGTGGGGCCTCAGCTGCTTCAACAGCTGCCAATGATACTAAAAATTAAGCCAAAACCCAGATAATCATGTTCACAGTAGTTATCTTGTGATCGCCCGCCATATTAAATCCAAAGACATTCACAAAGACTTAGAACAATGAAGGTCATTGTTGCATTATTAGACACAGCAAAATAATGTTCAACATTTTAATGTTCAACAAGGGGGGATTTTTAAAGTAAATCATGGTACCTTTCATATGATGGGAAATCACTCTGGGAGACTACTTCATCATGAAGGTAAAGTACATGATAGGTTATAAAATAGAAAAACAGGTCTCCAAATAGGCCATACAGTATGATCCTGATTTGGGATGTCTAAAAGGTGAGGTGTGTGCTCCAGAGAGCTGATTTCACACAGTTCCAGCAAAGTACCAAAGGTGGCTCTTTCCCTGTGACCTCACCACTGCCGACCCAGGTAGCATACGGGCTCCCAAGTATACTTGACCTTTCAAGAGAGGCGCTGGCCACACAAAGTAATTTGCAGCAGCATCTCAGGGGACAGATGGCCAACACTTGTGTCCACTGGTCCATGTGCCAGAGACCCACTGGCTGGTCTCCATGGGCACTCCTAGCACAGTGGCAGGGAGAAAACTGCAGGCTTAGTTCCCCAGCACTGGTAGTATAGATGCTTGCTCACACTGGGCAAGCAGGCAACGGGGCCAGTGGCAGCTTCCTGGGGGCTCTCATTGCCAGCAACAGATGGTGCTCACACAGGCAGAAGCAGCACTGGTCCCCTTGGGTGGGTCTACATAGCTCCCCTCAGAACCCCTAATTTCTCTCTCCAAGCAAGTGTTCTGTACTTTCCACTCCCTCTGCATGTCTTTTCCCATAAGGAGATTCCTCATTTCCCCTAGGTGAGGGGAGCCTGGCTGCTCCTTCCTTCTTGTTTGGTTTGGTTAGGTTTGGTTAGGTTTGGTTTTTTGGTTTTGTTTTTGTTTGTTTGTTTTGAGATGGAGTCTTGCTCTATTGCCAAGGCTAAAGTGCAGTGGTGTAATCTCAGCTCACTGCAACCTCTACCTCCAAGGTTCAAGCGATTCTCCCACCTCAGCTTCCTGAGTAGCTGGGACTACAGGCACATGACACCATGCTCGGCTAAGCATTTTTGAATTTTTAGTAGAGATGAGGTTTCACCACCCTGGCCAGGCTGGTCTCAAACTCCTGACCTCAAGCAATCCACCCACCTCGGCCTCCCAAAGTGCTGAGATTACAGGCGTGAGTCACCATGCCTGGCCTTCCATTCTTGTTTACCTCATTCAATTTTATGCACTGAATTCTTTGAGGCATGGACTTTCAGAATATTCACATTCCAGAGCTTGACTTTCAATGCTTTTAATTCTGATATAAGCATCAAAAGGTAATGTCGAATCTTTAAGAAGTGATGGGGTGGGCGTATAGGTAGGATGGTTAGAAATGCCACAGGACACAGCACAAGGGAATGAGGTGGGAAGAGGACCTAGGATGGGATCTAAGTTGGATCCTACCACATAAATGTTTGTACAGAATAAGTTTTGAAGAGACATACACCCTTAATAATCATTACAATTTTCTCCAGATAGAGGGATGAGGGATGACTTTTATCTTCTTCTATATTTTTTCGAATTTTCTGCAATGAACATATATTACAATGGAAATACATTTTATGGCAGGATTCATTTCCAATAGCAGTTTGTCATGTGAAAAATTATGTATAATCCTTGTTGAATTCATTTAATTGTCTACCAGATACAGTACTCAGATACATATCTAATCAACTCAACCAGCAATTCCTGTGGCACTGGAACAGATAGCTGTTCCTGTAGCTAGCCTCTAGTTAAGGTAGTCAGCTTGCACTTAAAGTTCATGCTGCCTGAAAAATAAGCATCCTTTTTTTTTTTTTAAGATGGTGTCTCACTCTGTCGCTCAGGCTGGAGCGCAGTGGTGCGATCTTGGGTTACTGCAACCACTGCCTCCCAGATTCAAGCAATTCTCCTGCCTCAGCCTCCTGTGTAGCTGGGATTATAGGCACATGCCACCACACCCAGCTAATGTTTGTATTTTTAGTAGAGATGGGGTTTCACCATGTTGATCAGGCTGACCTCGAACTCCTGACCTCATGACCCACCTGTCGCAGCCTCCCAAAGTGCTGGGATTACAGGTGTGAGCCACTGTGCCCAGCCAAAAATAAGCATCGTTAAACACTAGAATCACATACATTTTCCTGAATTTGCTTACGCTGAGTACATTTATAATGCAATTGAACTGTACCCATAAAATTAGAAAAAAAGCTATATTAAAAATATATCACTCAAAAAAAACTTTTGAAGGAAATAACTTCAACATCCAACAACAGGGGATTCCGCCAAGATGGCCAAATAGGAACAACAGCTCCAGAGCACAGCTCCCAGTGAGAGAGACACAGAAGGTGAGTGATCTCTGCATCTCCAACTGAGGTACCAGGTTCATGTCAATGGGACTGGTTGGACAGTGGGTGTAGCCCAAGGAGGGTAAACCATGGCAGGGCGGGACACTGCCTCACCCAGGAAGTGCAACTGACCAGAGGATCGGGGACTTCCCCCGACCTCCGGAACTCCGGTTCAGATACTGCGCTTCCCCCATGCCCTCTGCAACCCACAAACCAGGAGATCCCCACTGGGCTGAAAAGCGCCATGAGTTACAAACACAGATCTGAGTGGCAGCCCTGGCAGATGCCACGGGCTGTCAGCGCAGATCTGGGCAAATGTTCTGACTGGCACTGAGAGCACCTGCGGGATGGAGCTACTGGCTCCCCAGAAAGAGGGGGAGCTGAAGGCAGGGAGACAAGTGATATGGCTGGGTGGGACCCACCCCCAAAAAGACTAGCAAACTGAAGCTCTCTCACTTCAGAGTTTTGCAGCAAGCCCATCAGTTTGAGCTCCACCCAGGAAGATCAAGCTTGGTGTGGGGAAGGACGTCCGCCATTGCCGAGGTGGGGCTAAACCTACCTGTGTAAACAAAAGCCAGAGGAAGCTTACATAGCAGCTGGACTGAGTCTGTGACAGTCGAGCAGTGCCTCTGCAGGCAGACAAGGGACACAATGCCTCCTCAAGCAGCTCCCTGACCCCTGTATAACCAAAAAGACACCTCATACAGGAGAGCTCTGGCTGTCACCTGACAGGTACTCTTCCGGAACGAAGCTATCAGAGGAAAGATCAGGCAGTAATACTTGCTGATCTACAATGCCCATGGGTGATTGTGTGGCAAGCAAGGTCTAGAGTGGACCTCCACCAGTCCTACAGCAGAGAGACCTGACTGTTAGAAGGAAAACTAAAAAACAAAAAGAAATACCTTAAACATCAACAGAAAGGACGTCCACTCAGAGATCCCATCCGAAATCACCAACTTCAAAGGTCAAAGGTAGATAAATCCACAAAGATAGGAAAAAACCAGCGCAAAAAGGATGAAATCATCAAAGACCAAAACACCTCTCCTCCTCCAAGAGATCACAACTCCTCACTAACAAGGGAGCAAAAACAGGATGGAGAATGAGCATGATGAATTAACAGAAATAGGCTTCAGAAAGTGGGTAATAACCAACTTCTCTGAACTAAAGGAACATGTTCTAACCCAATGCAAAGAACCTAAAAACTTTGATAAAAGGGTAGACGAAATGCTAACTAGAATAATCAGCTTAGAGAAGAACATAAACGACTTGGTGGAGCTGAAAAACACAGCATGAGAACTTCATGAGGCATATACAAGTTTCAGTAGCTGAATGATCAAGTAGAAGAAAGGATATCAGAGATTGAAGATCAACTCGATGAAATAAAATGAGAAGACAAGATTAGAGAAAAAAGAATGCAAAGAAATAAAGCCTCCAAGAAATACGGGATTATGTGAAAAGACCTAACCTACACTTGATCAGTGTACCTGAATGTGACGGGGAGAATGAATCTGAGCTGGAAAACACTCTTCAGGATATTATCCAGAAGTACTTTCCCAACCTAGCAAGGCAGGCCAACATTCAAATCCAGGAAATACAAAGAATGCCACAAAGATATTCCTCAAGAAGAGCAACCCCAAGGCACATAATCATCAGATTCACCAGTGCTGAAATGAAGGAAAAAATGCTAAGGGCAGCCAGAGAGAAAGGTCAGGTCACCCACAAAGGGAAGCCCATCAGACTCACAGTGGAACTCTTGGCAGAAACTCTACAAGCCAGAAGAGAGTGGAGGCCAATATTTAACATCCTTAAAGAAAAGAACTTTTAACCCAGAATTTTATATCCAGCCAAACTAAGCTTCGTAAGTGAAGGAGAAATAAAATCCTTTATGAACAAGCAATTGCTGAGAGATTTTGTCACCACTAGACCTGCCTTACAAGAGCTCCTGAAAGAAGCACTAAATATAGAAAGGAACAACCAGTACCAGCCACTGCAAAAACGTACCAAATGGTAAAGACAATCAATACAATGAAGAAACTGTGTCAACTAATGGGCCAAACAACCAGCTAGTATAAAAATGGCAGGATCAAATTCACACATAACAATATTAACCTTAAATGTAAATGGGCTAAATGCCGCAATCAAAAGACACAGACTGGTAAACTGGATAAAAAGTCAAGACCCATCACTTTGCTGTATTCAGGAGAACCATCTCGTGTGCAAAGACACACATAGACTCAAAATAAAGGGATGAAAGATTTACCAAGCAAATGGAGAGCAAAAAAAGCAGGGGTTGCAATCCTAGTTTCTGGTAAAACCGACTTTAAACCAAAAATCATCAAAAGAGACAAAGAAGGGCATTACATAATAATAAAAGGATCAATGCAACAAGAAGAGCTAAGTATTCTAAATATATATGCACCCAATACAGGAGCACTGAGGTACATAAAGCAAGTTCTTAGCAACCTACAAAGAAACATAGACTCCCACACAATAATAGTGGCAGACTTTAACACTCCACTGTCAATATTAGACAGATCTACAAGACAGAAAATCAACAAGGATATCCAGGACTTGAACTCACATCTGGACCAAGCAGACCTAATAGACATTTACAGAACTCTCCACCCCAAATCCACAGAATATACATTCTTCTCAGACCACATCGCACTTACTCTAAAATTGAATTTGAGAAACGCAAATCAAAACCACATTGAGATAGCATCTCACACCAGTTAGAATGGTGATCATTAAAAAATCTGGAGACAACAGATGCTGGAAAGGATGTGGAGAAATAGGAACACTTTTACACTGTTGGTTGGACTGTAAATTAGTTCAACCATTGGGGAGGACAGTGTGGCCATTCCTCAAGAATCTAGAAATAGAAATTCCATTTGACCCAGCAATTCCATTACTGGATATACACCCAAAGGATTATAAATCATTCTATTATAAAGACACATGCACACATATGTTCACTGTAGCACTGTTTACAATAGCAAAGACCTGGAACCAACCCAAGTGCCCAACAATGATAGACTGGACAAAGAAAATGTGGCACATATACACCATGGAATACTATGCAGCCATGAAAAAGGATGAGTTCATGTCCTTTGTAGGGACATGGATGAAGCTGGAAACCATTATTCTCAGCAAACTGACACAAGAACAGAAAACCAAAGACAGCATGTTCTCACTCATAGGCGGGTGTTGAACAATGAGAACACATGGGCACAGGGAGGGGAATATCACACACTGGGGTCTAGTGGGGAGTGGGAGGCTAGGGGAGGGACAGCGGGGGGTGGGGAGGTTGGGGAGGGATAACAAACAAAAAAAAATTTACAGCCTGGCTGAGCATGGTGGCTCATGCCTGTAACTCCAGCCCTTTGGGAGGCCAAGGTGGGCGGATCACTTAAGGTCAGGCATTCAAGACCAACCTGGCCAACATGGTGAAACTGTCTCTCCTAAAAATACAAAAATTAGCTGGGTATGGTGGCAGGCGCCACTCAGGAGCCTGAGGCAGGAGAATCACTGGAATCTGGGAGGCTGAGGTTGAAGTGAGCCAAGATCATGCCACTGTACTCTAGCCTGGGTCACAGAGTGAGACTGCATCTCAGAAAAATAAAATAAATAAAATATTTATAGTCTTACATTTATAACTATGAGTCATTTTAAGGTAACTTTTATATAAGGTGTGAGGTTTAGATTGAGTTGCATTCTTTTTAGCCTATGGATGTTCAATTTAATGAAAATATCATCTTTTTTCCATTGAATTGCCTTTGTAACTTATTATAAATCATTTGGCCATTAAAAAAAAAGTTGCAACATCAATTAGGTATCAAATAGCACCTTATTATTGCCTTTTTCATTTCTATAATTCCCATTAGAGTGAACATTTTAAATAATCTTTACTGTTCCTGTGTGTGAACTGCCTTCTAGTATCTTTGGCTTATTTATCAATGGATGTCTTAGGGTATTTTTTAAATATCTGTATAAATTATTTATATGACAAAGATTAAAAAAAAATCCAACTACAAAAAAGCCCTGGGTCTTTCACAGTGGCTCAAGCCTATAATCCTGCACTTTGGGAGGCCAAGGCAGGAGTGACACTACACTCCAGCTTGGATGACAGAGCAAGACCTGTCTCAAAACACACACACACACACACACACACACACACACACACACCCCACCACCACCAACAAAAACCCTAATTACTTAAGAAGCTATGTAATCCTTTTAAATTCTCAAAAAATAATGCCCTACTATTTGCCAACTATGACACGTATTAAACATAAATCAAATAATATTATTCTCCTGATCTGCAGGGCATAACTGGACAGAGTAAATGCTCAATGAATACTACTCACACTTAGTCTTGATACACAGGGTCCTACTGGCTAATTCCAGTAAGTGCCTGTATATCTAGCCTGGCTAGAACGGAACTGGTCAGATAACCATGCAGAGTATATGCAGAATTTCAGAGATGGACAAGACAAGACAGAGAGGATCTGAGCCAAGCCCTTGTTTAATAGATGTAGACTCAGAGGGTTCGAGAAGCAATGCACTCGGGCTAACAAGTTCACGCAGCTGCCTAGGAAAGTGGAAACTGGAACTCTGCTGAGTGTCCCTCCTGAGTGAAGCTCCCTTTTTTTCAGAAAGGAGAAAACAGAAACAGAGTAAGTGGGTGATTTGAAAATATGTGGTGGGGAAACATCCTTAGACACACAGCATAAAAGCAAACTGGTATACAGGGGAACTGTTTTTTTTACAAAGAAAAAATTAAAACTCTACACCCTCATTTCCCCCCATTCAAGGTAACCACCATTAACCATTACTGACAACTTGAAGAATTACTTTCCAGATATTATTCTGTACAGATATAAATAATTATTATACAAAAGTTGATTCATAATACATACTCTTCTGCATCTTCTTTTTCTTCATTTGAGAGACATGTTTCTATGCCTTATATGTTATAACACCTGAATATTATTCATCCAGTACTCTCATAATAATGTCTCCCTTGAAGAATAGCATGGGTAAAAGTTTTAAAGCACTGTAGGACAAAAGTAGACATTTTATAAATGGTGTTGGGAATTTGGATAGTCATCTGGGAAAATGCAAAATTGTATCTATTCTTCATATCATATGCTAGAATAAACTCCAAAGGTAAATATGAAATCATACGGAAGAAAATATGAGTGAAATTATATAACTTGGGAATGGGGAACTCTTCCCTCTAACCACGACACCAAATTCAGAAGCAGTAAGACAAAAATGCATAAACTTGACTATATAAATGTTTTTCCCATTGATCAGGCAAGAGAAAGAAGAAAAGAGGGTAAGAAAACCTATAGATTTAAAAGACACTTGCGAGATAAATCAATCAAATTGAGTGTGTGAATCTTGTTTGCATCCTTACTCCAAGGAGCTAAGTATACACACACGCTCACACACATGTATTATAAGACAATTGGGGACATTTGAACACTGATCAAATATTTGAGATTAGAAAGTAGTAAATTCTTATGTAATTTCATGATATTGTAGGTTATATTTTTTTAAAAGCACAAATTTTTTAGAGATCCATATTTGCCAAGACCAGCTTGGTCATAGAGACTCCAACCCAGGCGGCACTGAAGGAATTAAGAAACAGAAACAAAGAGTGCAAAAGTGGGATCAGAGTGGAACGTCAGGGAGCTGACAGCATTTCCCAGCTGACAGACCAGAGCAGACTCTGACCCACGTATTTGTTCTTTGTGAACAAGTGATTGTTTTTAACAAGCAGGTGCTCAGTGTTTCTTCACAGAATAAAGATAGACTACACAGGCAGATAGCGCCTGTTCACTACTAAAACAGAAATAAGCTAAAAAACACTCTATGCAAGTCAGCAATGGGCACAAGGTCAAATATCCTGTGTTTTGGGAGTTGGTTTAACTAGTGCATGACCAATACATACTGCTTGCTTATTCTAGCAGCTTCCTGCCTGGGGATGGCTCTGTGTTCCTTGCCATCACCTCTCAGCAAACAACATATACTCCATCACACACACATCAAGACCTCCTCCCAACACACTCTGATAATATTTATGGGTGGAATAGTAAGTTTTGGATTTGCTTTAAGATAATCCAGGGAGTGGGGCGGGAAGAAGTATTTGGCATGTAGATGAAATAAGAATGATCACAGATTTAATGATTGATGATGCTGTGTAAAAGTAAATGGTAGCTCATCATACTATTCTCTTCTTTTTTGAATATGCTTAAATGCTCTATGTTAAACACTAAAACTGTAAAATTTCACCGATCGAGTGCTGCAGTCAAGAAAACTTGCCCTGACTTTAGTTCTGCCACTTAATTTGTTGAGCAATCCCAGGCAAATACAAATTTCTCCGTATAATTACAATTTCTATGCTGCCTTATTATACTGGTAATCTATGCATATGTTCATCCCCCAGTTAAACTCCAAACCCTGACTAACAGGAATAACATGTTTCATTCATCTTGTTTTCCCCTGTGCCTATCTTGGTGTAGGATTAGATGGGGAAATGTTTCTCAAATTTTTCCCTGTGTGGAGAGCTAAGTACTTGCTCAGCACAAATGTGGTCTGCTGGCTTTAGATAAATTAGATAAAAGTAGTATTAATTTTTAAGTATGTTGATTAAAAATATCATCAACATTAAGAGTAATCACATTTTATCAAGGGGAGCAAAACTTGACAGAGAATAAGTGGTTATCAGAAGTGGGAGGCAGTGGGCGGTGTGGAAGACATAGGTCAAAGGGCACAAGGTTGCTGTTAGGTGGGATGAATAAATCTGTATATCTAAAGTATAGCATGAGGATTATAGTTTTGTTTTGATTTTTGAAGACAGGGTCTCACTCTGTCCCCCAGGCTGGAATGCACTGGCACAATCTCTGCTCACTGCAAATTCTGTCTCCCTAGCTCAAGCCATCCTCCCACCTCAGCCACCTGAATAGCTGCGACTACAGGCATGCACCATCACACCTAGCTAATTTTTGCATTTTTTTGTAAAGACAAGGTTTTGCCATGTTACCCAGTCTGGCCTTGAACTCTTGAACTCAACCTCCCAAAGTGCTGGGATTATAGGCATGAGCCACCATGCCCAGCTGAAGACTATAGTTAATAATAATGTATTGTATACTGGAAATTTGCTAAAAGAGTAGATTTTGAGTGCTCTTACCATGCACAAACACACACACAAAAGATAACTATGTGAGATGTGAAATAATGAGTATCTTAAGTGCTTACCTGTAGAAATCATTTCACTGTGTATATCAAAACATCATGTTGTAGTCCTTAAGTGTATAAAATGCAATCATAAATTTAAAAATTTTTTTAAATAGAATTGGTAGATAAAAATAAATGATAAAACATTTAAAATTATATTTTAAAATTATAAAAATATTTAATATTAACCTTAATAGACATTTTATCAGGCATAGAAATATCCTTTGTAATCTTTCACCAATGTCATTGTATCTGGCTTAGTGTTTTATAGCTTGAGCCATAGGTTAGCTTTCTATCCTTCCTCCTGTTAAAGTTTATTTTCCTCCTCTGTATTTTTACTAAATTAGAAAATTTCATCTCTGAGTTCAGGTCATCGGGAATGGCAGTGAATGTTTGGTGTCTCTTTTACACAAATTTGGGAAATCAAAAGGAAAATAAAGTGGTTTCTTACTGAATACAACTTTCTCCACTCTGTCGAATACTACTTTGACAAAAATTGTATCTGAAAGACAAGGGGCAAATGTTTCTGTTGCAGGGTGGCTTTGAATACAGACTTTTTCACTCTTGCATTGACTATAGCTCTAGAAAGTGTTGTTTCACGTTCTGTTGCAGTACTTGGATGCAAATGTGGATATTGAAATATGCAGCACTGTTACAGAAGGTAGCAAACCAGATATAAGCAGGGCAGGAGAGCCCCCAACCTCCCTGCACCAGGAATGCCAGGCTGAATTTGATTACACTGAATTTGATTGATTTCTCTCTTACGTATTTTAAATCTATAGGTTTTCGTACCCTCTCTTCATTCTCGTGCCTGATCAATGCCAGGTGAGAGTCTGACAGTTGTTAAGTTGTTTCTCCAAAACAATAATCAGATGCAGCAGGGACCAGGGAAAGGTAGTCTCCCAATAGGTAGAAACACCTGGAACTGGTGAGCAGCAGTCTCCCAGTAAGATCTCAGGAGCTGCGGGAGTGACTCACACATTTGCACTAAGAGGCGAAGCAGCCGCGTTTCACTGGTATATGATCTGCTGGGAAGGTTCTACTGGTAAGAGAAGAATGCCTCAAATGAGCATGTGTTCCACTCCAGAAACACAGGGTGCATGCGGACAGCCCACCCCAAGGGAAGAATGGGGGCGCAGGAAGGGACGCAGCACCCTGGAAGCGTCCCAGCGTGTAAGACCCCAAGTCAAAGGCCACACAGCACACTTACCTCTCAAGGCACCTGCTTGGCCCTCTTCCAAGTGTCCTTTACTTCCTTTCTTCCTGCGCTAAAGGTTTTTAATAAACTTTCACTCTTGCGCTAAAACTTGCCTCAGTCTCTCCTTCTGCCTTCAAATTCTTTCTTCTGAGGGGCAGGAATTGAGGTTGCTGCGACCCGTATGGATTCGCCACAGCTGACAGCACTCCATCATGGTTTTCTTAATTTCCTTCTGTAGCAAGTGAAAAAAAATTAGTTATTGGTAATCTATCAAATTCCCAGAAATCAAACTCCGCACCATCATTTTGCCTACTGAAGAAATCCTGATATCATCTCCTGAGTGTTCAGCATTTAGGATTTTGTCCCTAACGTGAGAGCTTAGACCCCTAACACCATTCAAGACACTGACTTATGAATTAAGATTAAAAACAGCATTATGCAAAACATTTATTTTAATTTCATTCCTCATTTAAAGACAAGAGGGGACCATTCCCACCCAAAACAGTGCCTCCTACTGGGGAGAAGCAGGGTGTTGCCCTAACTGCCTGTCCCTCCATTCGGCATGCTGAAAACATGCGCACACAGAAGCCACAGTTCCTTCTTAGTCAGAATTTTCAGTATTTCTTTCAATGCCAAATCAAGATGAGGAGGCGTATAGTTAAGTGCCAGTTATTCTTTGTGAGAAAGCATTTTGTGATTTGACACTCAAGAGCCCAGGAGTCTGAGAGCAGCCTGGGCAACATAGAGAGACCCCCATCTCTAAAAAAAAAAAAAGGGCGGGGGGGGGTCTTTAAAATTAGCCAGGTGTGGCAGGCGCTGCTTGATGAGAGGCAGCCAGCATGATGCGTCTCGTCACCTGCCCCAGACAGATGACCCCTGCATCAGTGAGGGGGAGCTAAAGACAAGATCAGTGGGACCCTCTGGAGCCACCGAGGAGAGGCCAGAAGACTGACGTGACCACCCACGACTGCTCGGCACAATGGGAAGCTCAGCAGCTTTTAGCAGGCTACTACTAATGAATGTGGAACCGAGGGACTGGTAGCTCCATTTCTTCTGATACTAACATTTTTTTACTTTATTTTAATGAGGAAAATGAGATTCTTCTCAGTTTCCTATCACCGAACCCAGTTCGGGAGGGGATGACATTTGTCAACAGTGCTTTGAAAAATATTAAGCATGCGAGAGAGATCCAAGACGGCCAACTACTAGCAGCTCAGGATTGTAGCTCCCAGAGAAAGCGCACAGAACGAGAGGACGCCACACTTTCAGACAAATTTTTGTTGCTTACGGACTAGGAGATTCCCAGCGGAGGAGATTCCCAGTGGAGGAGCCCCACCGGTCGCCAGCGTGACTCTTGTGGCCGGCGCGGCGGTTCTCGGTGCAGAGTGAACGGGACTGCCTTCCCTTTTGACCGACGTTTGGATCTCCGGGAAGGCGAGTCGCCTATTTACAGGATTGAAATAAGGAATCAAGAGGGAAGCCAGACCGGAGATCCCTGAGCAGAAAAGCACCACGCATCTTAATGCCGCGGTTTTAGCCGGCGCAGTGGGTTGCTCGGATTTTGGCGTTGGGAATCAACAAGCTGGACGTCCACTCAGAGACCTAAATTGAAAGTTGGCAATTACAGGATGACAGATGGATAAAATTACAATGATGGGAAGAAATCAGCCTAAAAAAGCTGAGAATACGCAGAAGCAGAATGCTTCTCCTTCCACAGGGAATCACAGTTCTTCACCATCTAGGGAACAAGGCCTGATGGAGAACGAGTGCATTCCAATAACAGAATTAGGCTTCAGAAGGTGGATAATAAGGAAATTTTGTGAGCTAAAATAACATGTTCTAGCCCAATGTAAAGAAACTAAGAACCTTGAAAAAAGGTTTGACGAAATCCTAATGAAATAGACAATTTAGAAACGAATATAAGTGAATTATTGGAACTGAAGAACACAATAAGAGAACTTCGTGAAGTATGCACAGGTATTAACAGTCGAATTGATCAAGCAGAAGAAAGGATATCAGAGGTCGAAGACCTACTTAATGAAATGAAACGAGAAGACAAGATTCGAGAAGAAAAAGTATAAAGGAATGAGCAAAGTCTCCAGGAAATATGGGACTATGTGAAAAGACCTAATTTACGACTGATCCGTGTACCTGAATGTCATGAAGAGAATGAATCCAAGTTGGAAAATATTTTTCAGGATATTATTCAGGAAAACTATCCTAACCTAGTAAGGCAGGATAATACTCAACTCCAGGTAATCCAGAGAACACCACAAAGATATTCCTCAAGTAGACCAACTCCAAGACATAAAATTGCTAGATTCACTAGGGTTGAAATAAAGGAGAAAATTCTAAGGGCAGCTAGAGAGAAAGGTAAGATTACCCATAAAGGGAAGCCTATCAGGCTCACAGCAGACCTCTCAGCAGAAACCCTACAATCTAGAAGAGAGTGGGGGTCAATATTCAATATCCTCAAAGAAAAGAATTTTCAACCCAGAATCTCATATCCTGCCAAACTAAGCTTTATAAAAGAAGGAAAAATAAATTTTTTTGTGAACAAGCAAGCACTCAGATTTTATCACCACCAGGCCTGTTTTACAAGATCTTCTGAAAGAAGCACTACAAACAGAAAGGAACAACCAGTATCAGTTATCTTAAAAATTCATCAAAATGTAAAGAGTATCTCTATAATGAAGAACTTACATCAAATAACGGGCAAAAAAGCCAGTTAGCATTAAATTACAATATTGAACTCACAAATGTTAATATTAATCCTAAACTTAAATGGATACAATGCCCTAATTAAAGTCACGGACAGGCAAATTGAATAAAAAGTTAAAATCCATCCGTACGTAGTATCCAGATCCAACTCACAATGATCCACAAAGACTTAAAATAAACGGATGGAGGAAGATTTACTAATTAAATGGAGAACAAAAACAAAAAAAACAGGAGTTGTAACTCTTGTCTCCGATAAAATAGACTTTAATAGTAATAAAGACTAAAAGAAACAAGGATATTACATAATGGTAAAAGGATCAATGTAACAATAGGAGTTAAAGATTATAGATATATAAGTACCTAATAAAGGAGGACCCAGATATATAAGACAAGTTTTTATTGACTTACAAAGAGATTTGGACTCCCGCACAATAATAGCGGGAGATTTTGATATCGCATTGTTAATTTATATTATACCCATTCTGAAAGTGACTATAAAATAGGAAGTGAATTACTCTTTAGCATTTGCATAGTATCTTACAGACCTAAATGAAATATTGGTTGACTGCCTGTTTGTTATTTTCTTCCCTTTTTCCTTCCTGTCTCTGTTAAGTACAATTGATGGCATAAAAGAGGTTTTTAATACCTTTTTAAGATTGCATTCCAGCCTGGGCAATAGAGCAAGAATTCTGTTCTCTCTCCCACTTTTTCTTTCTTCTTCTTTTTTCCTCTCATTAAAAAAAAGAAAGACAGGGAAAAAAATATATTAAGCATTACACAAACAGGAGGAAGTGTTGCTGCTATAATCCTGATGAAGTACATATGCAGCTCTGGATGAGCTTTAATATTGAGGGGACATTTAAGGGATTAGGAGGAACTCTGTGACTACTGGGGAGTGACTCAAGATGGCCTTCGTAGAAAGGGCCAACTAATCTGGCCATATTAAATCCATTTTTAGGAGCAAAAAAAGAAAAGCCAGATGTGGTGGCACACACCTGTAGTCCCAGCTACTAGGGAGGCTAAGGCAAGAGGCTCATTTGAGTCCAAGAGGTCAAGGCTGCAGTGAGCTGTGATCATACCACTGCACACCAGCCTGGGTGATAGAGCAAGCCCCTGTCTCAGAAAAAAAAAAGAAGACAAACTTTTTCATGTATTCATACACGATCAAACATGAACAACAATGTTCAAGCATCATGATCTGTAAAAGTAAACCAACCGGAAACAAGCCAGTAAGAATGGCCACTGTCAATAGAACACATTAATTTATGGAGTCTAGCCGTACGTTCATTCTATTGCGTGAACGTAGAAGTGAAAATAAATGAATTTTCAGCAGTGAAAATAAATGAATCAGAGCTAAGTACAGCAACATGGATGAAATCTCAAAAACATATTGAACAAAAGCAGCAAGTCACAGGAAAATATTTGTGATTTCATTCATGGAGAGTAAAAAAAATAGGTAAACGTAAACAATAAATCATTTAGTGATACATACCCAGATGGTAAAGCTAGAATGAATAGAAAGGGAATTAAAGATAGAAAAGTTAGGAACATGATAAGGGAAAGAGGTAAGGAGAGAGAGGGGCACCACCAGGGAAGGTGGGCGGGAGGACCTGTAAAGTACTGGTAATGTTCTAGTTCTCCGGGGTGTTCGTTATCAACTATGCATTTTACTGATTTTTGTTTCTGTTTCGTTCTTTGGGGTTTTCTGGGGACAGAGTCTCGCTCTGTTGCCTAGGCTGGAGTGCAGTGGCATGCTCTCAGCTCACGGCAACCTCCACCTCCAGGTTCAAGTAATACTCCTGTCTCAGCCTCCCAAGTATCTGGGATTACAGGAACGTACCACCATGCTGGCTAATTCTTGTATTTTTAGTGAAGATGATGTTTTGCCATGCTGGCCAGGCTGGTATCAAACTCCTGGCTCAAGTATTCTGTGCGCCTTGGCCTCCCAAAGTGCTAGGATTCCAGGTGTGAGCCACGGTGCCTGGCCATTTTACTGTTTTTCTTAAATGTGTAAATATAAGTTTATACCTTATATTAAGATATAATACCACCTCTCTGAATGTATATCACACAGCCACACACAAAACTCTCTGAGCTATTGATGCATTCATGTGACTTATATCAACAAAATAATCAGTAACTATAGATTAACAAAAAGCATATGCAAATGATATAGAAATATTCATTAAAACAATATTAGTTACAACTCGGCCGCGCCTAGTGGCTTATACCTGTAATCCCACCCAGCACTTTGGAAGGCCAAGGCTGGCAGATTACTTGAGGTCAGAAGTTTGAGACTAGCCTGGTCAACATGGTGAAACCCCATCTCTCACAAAACAAAAAAATTAGCCAGGTATCAGGTGCCTGTAGCCCCAGCTACTCAGGAGGCTGAGGCATGAGAATTGTACCTGGGAGATGGAGATTGCAGTGAGCCAAGATCGTGCCACTCCACCCCAACCTGGGCAACAGAGTAAGCCCCTGTCTCAATGAAATAAAATTGGCGGGTGGCTCATGCTTGTAATCCCAGTACTTTGGGAGGCCAAGGCGGGCGGATTGCCTGAGCTCAAGAGTTCCCAACCAGCCTGGGCAACATGAGGAAACCCCATCTCTACTAAAATACAAAAAATTAGCCAGGTGTGGCGGCATGTGCCTGTAGTCCCAGCTACTTGTGAGGCTGAGGCAGAGGAATTACTTGAACCTGGGAGACAGAGGTTGCAGTAAGCCAAGATTGCACCACTGCACTCCAGTCTGGGTGACAGAGCGAGACTCCATAATTAATTAACAAAAGTTATAACTGAATGTTAGCTGAGACTAAGTAACCAACACAGTGCTTTGATTGCAGAAAGCAGCTTCCAGCGATGTGTCCACACTTTCGGCAGTATGAATCTCTTTCCTCTGCCCTGCTCTCTAAATTAATCATTTCTCTTGTCTTCATAATCTTTCTTAATACAGTGAACCACAGTTGATTGGACTTATGCCTTGGGAGGAGGCTGACATAGTGAGTCAGGCCACAAGTTCTGGGGAGAGATATGGTGTGTTGACATCTCCCCACTGTTCGCTCTGTGACTTCGTTTCTGTGCCTGACTTTCCTATTCTGTAAAATAGCCATAAGAATAGTATCTCACAGTGTCGTTGAGTTAATACACATACACCAGCATTTACTCCAGTGCCTACTGTACGGTAAGTGCTCCCACAAATGTTGACGGTCCTTTTTCAAAATTGCAGTCACATCTAGCGGTCCCACGTCCTTGAAACTGTGCCCTAATAACCTTAGTAATGAAGGTGGTGTTATTGGTAACAACCTCATACTCAATATCCCTGATGCACCAGGAATGTCCAAGATGATTGGGATATAATGCTTCATTTACTTGTTTTGATAAATTCTCTACTGTCCATTTGAATGGAGTTTGGGGTGTCCTCTCTTTGCTCAAATATTTACACACAAATAATCTTAAGATTTATTTCACAGATAGCTAGTCCCACCTAGCATGGACTTTCATATTCAATTTTCTGACTACAACCTCATTCACCTGATTTCCTAATTTACATGTTGGGAGGGTACCTTAGTGCAAGCCCCTTTGCAATTGCTTAGAGAACAGAGAAGAAAACAAGCAAAAGAGACTATGTGCATCCAAATGAGCTTTCAAAAACAAATTTATTTTCTTGAAGAAGGTCCATTTTCCTAGAAGAGAGTTAAACCTGTGCTTGGAGCCCCCAGGTTATAAGCAGGCTAACAATTTTGAAGATTAAAAAAAGAAATCCTTGGCAAAACCCTCATCAATTAAGCAATGAAACCTCTCTGGCAAGTGTCATGACACTGAGAATCAGACTGAAACTTGTCCATTTGAAGAAGCCCTTGTCAGCTCCCCAGACTCAAGACTCAGATTCACAACTTCCCTCTGCACATTGCAGATAAATGATCAGGGGACCAGGTGCGGTGTCTCACACCTGTTATCTCAGCATTTGGGAAGGCCAGGGCGGGAGGATCACAAGGTCAGGAGTTCCAGGCCAGCCTGGCCAATATGGGGAAATCCCATCTCTACTTTAAAAAATACAAAAATTAGGGCATGGCAGTGCGTGCCTGTAGTTCCAGAAACTCGGGAGGCTGAGGCAGGAGAATTGCTTGAACCTGGGAGGCAGAGATTGCAGTGAGTGAAGATTGTGCCACTGCACTCCAGCCTGGGCAACAGAGCAAGACTCTGTCTCAAAACGATCAGGGAAGAAAAGTCACGTGAAGTCCCCTTCAGTTTTCTGTTTACTTCTCACAGATGCTGACCTGTTCTCTAGATTTCCAGAGTTAACGACCCAAAGGAGAGAGACTTTCACAGAATCTGCACCAGCTCAGAGCCCTACATACAGATCAAGACACCTGGGAAAATGCTACTGAATGAAAGAGCCACAGAGGGACGAGCAGAGAATAAACACTGCAGTGTCCCCTGATGAGTCCTCATGGGCTCAATTGGAAGGCCTAGTCCCTGCTTTGAAGAAATATTAGGGAAGCCAATACAACTAAAATAAAATTTAATTAACAAAGCCTTTAAAAGTAGTTCTGGCCAGGCACGGTGGCTCGTGCCTGTAATCCCAGCACTTTGGGAGCCCGAGGCAGGCAGATCACAAGGTCAGGAGTTCGAGATCAGTCTGGTCAACATAGTGAAACCTCCTCTCCACTAAAAATACAAAAAAAAAAAAAAAAATCGCCGGGTGTGGTGGTGCATGCCTGTAATCCCAGCTACTCAGGAGGCTGAGGTAGAAGAATCATGTGAACCCAGGAGGCAGCGGTTGCTGTGAGCCAAGATCGTGACATTGCACTCCAACCTGGGCAACGGTGCGAGACTGTCTCAAAAAAAATAAAAAATAAAAAAGCATTTCCCAGTACAGTCTTTATTCGTCCTTCACCAGGACTCTGGGAGGCAGATACTATTTTTCCCATTTTACTAAAGAGGTCACCGAGGCTCTGTCCAGGATGACAGGACAGTTACTGTGGCAGCTGGGGTCTGAGCCAGACTGAATGTCTCTGAAACCTCCCGTCACTGCCCTGTGCTCCAGGGCATTCTGTACACAGAGTGAGCTCCAGCTACATGCCAGGCATTATGCTAGGTGCAGGGAGAAAGTGGAGCTGTGGCAGACTCCCGGAGAGCACAGTCCTCTAAAGAGACTGACAAATCAACAAGCACATCAAGTCCTGAGCAGTGGCTGCCGCATCATGGCACAGAGGAGAGTGACCTCCACCATGGGGCCTGAGAGAGAACCAGGAATCGGTCAGACAAAGGAGAATGTTTCAGGAAGCCTTTGCTCCCAGGACCCACCTTGAGCAATCTCCAATTTGTCAGGCAAAACCACAGTGTTCTTCTGGTATTTAGGGCTCATGGAGTTCGTGTACTTCACATTTTTATACCATCAGTCAAGTATTTTTAAAAGTACTGTCCACTCTGGAAAAAAATGGATATATACTACACACATATTTGTATATGTGTTTATGTATTCACGTATGCTTGTATGTATTGCAGTGGCACAAAAGTAATTGCAGTTCTTGCCATTAAAACTAATGGCAAAAAACAAAATTACTTTTGCATCAATCTAACAGGTATATTATACACACGCACACACAGAGAGAGAGAGAGAGATTTAGATAATTACATACAGACAAAAATTCATTAAATTCATTGAGTATCATTTTTCCATGTATGATGTTATCTAATCAGCCAGTATTTTCAGTTATTCATTTATTCAATTATTTGTTTAAGAGACACTTTAGAGCTGGACGCGGTGGCTCACGCCCGTAATCCCAACACTTTGGGAAGCCGAGGCGGGTGGATCACGAGGTCAAGAGATCGAGACCATCCTGGCCAACATGGTGAAACCCTATCTGGCATGCCTGTAGTCCCAGCTATGTGGGAGGCTGAGGCAGGAGAATTGTTTGAACCTGGGAGACAGAGGTTGCAGTGAGCAAGATCACACCACTGCAATCCAGCATGCAACAGAGCAAGACTCCATCTCAAAAAAAAAAAAAAAAAAAACACTTTAGAAGTATTTACTGGGTCTAGATATGCCTCACATAGGGTTAGGCACTGACACAAGGCCCCTACCCTCACGGCACTCACATTCTACTGGGGGAAGCAGACGCAAGTAACCCTAAATAAACAAGATACTTGCAGACTGAAATAAGTCTTACAAAGTAAGTACAGTAATGAGAAAGAGGGAGACAGGCGGGGTCGCTTTAGATAGGCGCATCAGAGCAGACTACTCTGAGGAAGGGATACCTGAGCTGAGGCCTGGCAATCTCAAGGCTGGGAATAGCATTCCGAGTGAGCAGGCAGGAAAGACAAAGGCCTAGAGGCAGTAAGAGCTGGTTGTGTCTGGCCTGGTTCTCAACCTGGGCTGTCCATTAGATTAACCTACCACCCTACTGGAACATCAGTGTGTATCACCAACCAGGGAAGCTCACTAGAGAGTTTTTACTGGAATTTCATTGTGTAGGCATGAGTGACTGAATCACGGCCCAGAAAATTGAACTCAACTTCCAGTCCCCTTCCCTTCTCCATAGATCAGGTTGATACCACTCAGCTCAAAGCCCCAGTCCTCTAATCACATAGTTGGTCGTTCTGTCATAGCAGGCCTCTGTCCTGAGTCATCTCATTAGTGGACACTCAGCGGTGATCCGAGGGGCCCACCATGAATGACAAAAACACTCCTATCACTTGGGAAATCTCAACGATTCAGTGATTCCCTCCCAAGAACTAGAGACAAAGGCAATTCTTCAAGACTAGTTACTGAGCTGGAAAAGAGCAGTCTTGATGAAGGTTGGGGCTATAATCAGGAGTGTGGTTTTGATGTACAACATTTGGATCACCTCTGAGACAGCCAAGTGGAGATGTCAAGTAGACAGTTGAGTGGACAAGACTGACCTCTCGGGGGAGGTCTGGGCTGCTGACACGAATCTGAGAACCATCAGCAAGTGAATGGCATTCAAAACCAGCAGACAGGATGAGATCCCCTAGCAAGCTGACAGTAAAAGAGAAAATAAATGACCCAGGCCTAAGCCCCAAAGCAAACCATCATTTGGAATTATTATGACCTACAACTCGGATTTTCCTGCTCTTTCATCTTTATCTGCTCAGGCAGCAAAAAATGAAAGGTTGTTCCAGTTGAGGCAAGTCCCATCTTTTAATATGCATAAACCTCCTCAAAAATCATGTTTCTGAACATGAAGCAAAGCCAGGAGCTTCCCACAGTGGATACCAGATTCAAGCTGGGAAGGACACATACTGTTTATTATCTTCTAACACAGACAGTAATATAGAACAAGAAAAAGGCAGGAAGCCAGAACATTTGAAATAACACTTGGGTTATACAAAGGCATATTCTTTTCACCAATGTAAAACTATAAAAGGATAAAAATGATGTATTTTTCATTTCTGAAGCAGTTTCCCCTAATGTATAATGTTCACTTTCCCTACAGTAACTGTAACACAAATGATATTGTTTGAATTTAAAAAAAAAAAAAAAAACTTCAGCCATGGTAGCCCCAGCTACACAGGGGACGGAGATGGGAAGATTACTTGAGGCCAGGAGTTCAAGTCCAGCCTGGGCAACAAAGGGAGACCTCATCTCTAAAAATAACAAAGAACTTGTTCATTCCTCATTGAAAACAAATTTTACTTATTCAGTTTCTTTTTTTTTTTTTTGAGATGTAGTGTTGCTCTGTCTCCGAGGCTGGAGTGCAGTGGCACCATATTGGCTCACTGCAACCTCCACCTCTGGGGTTCAAGTGATTCTCCTGCCTCAGCCTCCTGAGTAGCTGGTATTACAGGAATGCACCACCATGCCTGGCTAATTTTTGTGTTTTTAGTAGAGATGGGGTTTTGCCATGTCGGCCAGGCTTATCTCAAACTTTGACCTCAAGGGATCCACACACCTGAGCCTCCCAAAATCCTGGGATTACAGGTGTGAGCCACCACGCCCAGCATACTTGCTCAGCTTCTAAGAGTTAATGCAAAACACTGTAAGTTCAATACAGAAACTGTCCTTAAGAGCACTGCCACTTGAGACCAACATTATTAGGGAGATATTCAATAAGATCTTCATCTACAGCCATCCCAAGGGTAACGATAACATTTAATAATAAAAAGACCATTTAACATTCATGGAGCCCTTATGATATGCTAGCCCTCAGCTAAGTGCCTCAGAGACATTATTGCTATCCAGTAATATATTTAATATTAATTGAACAGATGCATTTAATTTTTAATAATATGCTTTTTATTTAATAACATGTATAAAGCAATAACCCTGAAAAATATTCTATCCATAATGGACAGCTGAGAAAACTGAGGCTTATACAGAGATGAAGTAACTTGCTTCTCGACAAGCCACAGGTCACTTCATCTAGATCACAGGGCCACCCAGTGAGGAAGCAACAAAGCCACAATTCTAACCTAGTTCTGTCTGCAGCTGAAGCATGAGTTAAAGGAGAGGTCGTCACCGGTGCCCTTAAAACATGTCTGGGATGCATGAGTGCTTCACTGATGGAGTTTTTTCTGCTGCAAGTAATTTAGTTCAATGTGCAGGTCCTGTGGGGCTCCTGTGCTTTCTCGGCCAGCAGGAGTGAGAAGAAGCAAGACAGGCTTTCCGCAGCACTGAAGCGGCCGCTGGGTGAAAGGAGTTCAACTCAGGTATTCCGTCGTTCGGCTTCAGATTCATTTACTCTCAGGCTTTTCTTCTTTCTCCCCTTTCAATCACTGAGGCTGTCTTGATGACAGGCACCCTCCCTCCTCTATTCTGGGCCAGAAACTCACCGCAGCTGTCTGTGAATGGGTGGGAAACTTGCCCCCCCAGTCAGGCCACTGGGATTGTGTCAATTACCTTTTATCTGCCAAGTGGCAAGGTATCAGAATGGCTAGACCTCGGGATGCCAGATTATCAATCACAACTACTATTTATTAATCATTTGCTAGTTATTATATATATTATAAATATAACAGTTCATATCTTTATTCTTATGAATATTAAATTGTTCATATATCATATAAAGTTGTTTATATTTTTACATGACTATAAAGTTATTTAAATTTTTATTATATAAATATAAAGTTGTTTATAGTTTTATTAGTTGTTTTTATTATTTTCATAAATTATTTACTAATCACTTACTACAGTAATAAAAACCATTATTTATTAAGTGCCTTATATGAATCAGACACTTAACAAATATTTTTATTTAGTCTTCATAGTACTCAGCATGGTAGATAATATAATCCCCTATAGAGACTCAGAAGGTTTCAAACTTGCCCAAAGTCACACAGTGGCAGAGCTGGGACTGGACTCGGGTGTCTGGGACTCCAAAACGCATGTACTTTCCCACATCAGTTCTGCCTCTAATACACTGGATAGCAGTCCCTTAGCTCCAGGCAGAAGCCAGAGGCATCTATTTATCACGATGTCAGTGCCTGCGAGACTCAGCGCTATAGAGCTGGAGGTAATGAACATCTCCCATCTATTTTATGAACCTGAATATATTAACATTATTTGGACAGCCATGAGTACTCAGTGCTCTGCTACAGCAATAGCTTCAGGGGTTATTGACATGCGTGGACTTCTTTCCCTGTGGTGCCACACTGACATGCTTTTTTTAATTTAATTTTTTTTTTTTTTTTTTTTAGAAAAAGAGAGAAAAGGAGAAAGAAACAGCAAAAGAAAGAAAAAAGAATGAAAGAGAAAGAAAGAGGAAGAGATTTTAGAAAAAGAGAAAAGGAGAAAGAAAGAAACAGCAAAAGAAAGAATAAAAAAAGAATGAAAGAGAGAAAGAAAGAGGGAGAGAGAATGGGATTCTTGTTTTACTGCCCAGGCTAGAATACAGTCTAAAAATGGGAATTAA
>PVKP010027195.1:0-31566 GCA_004027715.1 Plecturocebus donacophilus | reverse complement strand
AAAAAAAAAGTGTCCAGAATGAAATCTGAAATTATTTAGCATGCACAAAATCAAGAAAATATAACAAATTCTCAACAGAAGAGATGATCAACAAATACCAACCCTGAGATTACCCAGACATTAGAATTATGAAAAATACTAAAACATCTCTTATGACTATGTTCCATAAGGAGCATTTAAATAAATGGAAGAATAGAAGTTCTCGTAGATGAATATAAACTGTAAAACATGAAGCAGAGAAAATTGAACCTAAAATTAAAAATATATACATGTAGCAAGATAAGTAAGAAAAGTGTAATGAAAGGAAGATATTTTAATAGCATAAGTGTAGAAGTCTTTTCTGTGGTTGTAACATTACAGCATTAAAGACCAGAATGAAGTGAGGTTGTAAGCTAAAAAAATTCTTGAAAATACAAAAAATATTGTAATTACCAAGATTTTGGAGTACCTACATTAAATCAGATGAGTATTTTGCTTTTGCATCATTCAATCTTTACAACAGCAATGCAACAAAGGTATTACTATTTCCATGTTGTGAGGGAAGAAAATGAGGCTCACAACTCAAGACAGATGAATTCCTTCTTCTACTTACTAAGCTCCCTGCTTAGTATGGTGCTTAATAAGTAATGATGACTTAAAGTTCTCTTAATGAAGATTTGCTCACCTCGACAACTCATTTTCTTTTTGGCCAAACTTTAAGTAACTAGGAGAAGGAAGGATTAGACAGAGGGCCTTGCTCGATATCCTCAGTATCTATTGAATGTGTGCATTAGTTCACTTACTACATTTTGCTCTTGGGTGCCCTATTTCCCTGTCTGTCTGTTTTGCACTTTGCCTAAATGACAGCTCCATAAATATTTTTTGAACGAATACAAAATATGACTGCTATTAAGTTTCCTCATTTGATAAAAGCTCTTTAAAAGACACGGAATGTGACTATCACTGAAGTTTTATCCAAAAGCCTAGAAGAAGAATGTACCCCAGAACTTATTAAAGTATATATATATAGATAAGAAACAAGGAAATTTAATTTCTATTTTTGAAAAAGTATCATAAGTCAATCAGATTATGTGAGTACTCTAATTTTAATTTTATTCTTCAAAGTTGTTTTGACTCTTCTAGGTTCTCTACATTTCGATATGAAATTCATACAATCTGATTAAAAGATTAAAAAAAGAATATGCGCTCAGTACTCTGGAGATGCTTACTAGGTACACAATAACTGACAGATATGAGAAGACTGAAATTCTGCTTCACCAACCACAGCAAAAATCATCTGGGATTCAGACCTACATCTGCTCAACAAATGAGTTGTAAATTTTGTATTGTCAGTCCCCATCTGGCCCTTTTTTGTCCTTACCTTCCGTGAATCCACCTGACTTTTGCTTTTGGAAAACGCTTTGCCAAAACATATTCTGACACAATGGACTGATGACGTGGTCAAGTCTGATTCAAAACAGAAAAGTGGAGACTCTGACTCGTTTGAGATAAAGATTTTGCATGGAAAACGGTATTTGAATTGGATGTCGAATGATGAGAATGAGTTTGTCCAGCTGAGGACTTGAAAGAGCACTTCAGGCCAAGAGAAGAAAGAGCACTGAGCTTAAGAAAAGTGAGCAGTGTGCTCCCTACAAAAGCCTGCACCTGCTCACCGCCCCCATACGAGGTCCAAACAAATGTTGTGTCTGATTCAATGCAGCAGTTTCCTTGACTGACCTCAGATCCTGAAGAGGGTCGAAACAAAGGAACACTCTGCCTTTCCCTTCTGAGCACCCCGTTTTCTTCCCCTAGTCCCCTTCTTTCCCAACACCCTCTTTTCAGGGGATCTCACTGCTCTTCTTCCCATCAAATCGAGGTCTGAAGTGTAATAGCACATTTGTTATGCTAAGCTCACTGGGAAGAAGAACAAAGACATATAAGTGGGAGAAAACTAAAGTCACAGTCTTGGTGTAAACAGAGTATCCAAAACCATAAAACAGCAGCTTGGTTGGACTTTGCAATGTCCCATGTCTGTGCTGGGGATTACGCAGCCAAACTTAAGTTTTCTAATACTTAAAAACAACAGAACAAGTCACCCCTCACAGACTCTTTTTATCTACCCTCTCTGCATTCTCTTTCATCTACTGCTTCAGCCCCAGGCCAAGGCTGTTTCTAGGTCTAAGACCACCAGGCTTTATGGGTGACGGAGTGCACTAGTGCCTCAGATTCATCCATAAGAGAACTGCCTTACGTTGCTTCCAGAAGTTCTTTGATTTTATACAACTTCTTTATGCTTAAGAGGTTGTGGGATACCACCTCTGTGGAGCTGAACCTCTTCGTTTTTCAGCAACTTCTAGACTTTCAAAGAAGGGTTTATTTAATCAGCACTTACATTTGAGGGGTTAATTAGATAAACATGCCCGTGAAGATGAAAAAGTACTGGAGTAAGGAGAAAGAGGAAAGAAGGAGAAGTAAGAGCAGGAAAATAGAAGAGACAAGTGAAGAGAAGGTCCAGAATATCTTGCCAAGCAGGAAGAAACAATTTTTCCCAGGCAGGAAAATGTATTAGTTACTTCACCTTGAGTCATTCATTTTATGTCTTCAAGTGCTTGCTTTTTCACCTGTAAAAAGAAGGCAGTGATGATATCTGTGCTCCTTATTGCACAAAAGAAATACCTTTTGTAAGTATTGTGGTGCTGTTAGTGTTAAGCTACGGATCCTTCTCTATCACCTCCCAGGAAGAAAAGCTACTGGGTGCAGAACCTTTCTCAGAGAATATTTAACTTCCTTATTTCTCAGACTATAGATCACAGGATTCAGCATGGCGATGACCAAGTTATTCAGGATTTGAACAGCTGCATTAAGCCAGGGATCGGGGGTGGGCTGCAGGTAGATGAGAACCACTGGCATAAAGGAGAGGAGGATGGCAGTGAGGTGGGCGCTGCAGGTGGAGAAGGCGTCGGCCTTCGGCAGAGCGTATCTGCAGGGAAGAGCACATGGTGCAGCTGCAGGAGGTGAGCATGAGAAGGAACCAGCCGCGGGGCACGAGGCCCACACTGAGGAACCCCACCGTCTTTAAATGAATAAACAAATAAATAATAAAATAAACAACAACAACAACAACAAAAACCCGTGCACTAGAGATCTGTTTGTAGCACAGCGATTTCTCCTGGGTGGAGTTTAGCGTTGGCCCCAGTTCAGGGGATGACACTCAAAGCATAATCATCACGCCCCCCTCTCGAGGACAACTAGTCTGGAAGGACAGTCCCTGTCTGGATTGTTTCAGTTCTTCATCTCCATGTCACCAGACTGCTGAAAGGCTTTCTAAAAGGCTGGGTGTCCCTGGTTTCGACGCTAGATTTTCACGCCCCTGCCAAAAAATCTTCTGGATTTACTTCGAAGGTATTCGATTATGTGGGGGATAAAATCTAAATCCCTTTCGATGGCATTCAAGGCTCTCTAGCTCTGATCCTAACCGGCCCTCCCAGGGCTGTTTTCCACTTTTCCTCTTCTCGCACTGTATCCTCTCACTCAACAAAGGCAGCCGGGCTTGAAGCCGACAGCCTGGGTTCAAATCCTGGCCTCGCCACTTACTTGCCGTGTGACCTGGGGAGGCTTGTTGAGCGCTAGGTAATAATATCAATAGCTACCTTTAACCCAGCACTTAGCTTGTATCAGGCCCCACGACAAGAGATCTCATAAATTGTTTTACTTAATTCTCCTGCCAGCCCAATTCTGTAGGGAACCCTAGGTCTTACTCTCATCTTCCTTCTATGCAGGAGAGCAAGGCACCAGACATTTAAGTGACTTGTCCAAGGCTTGAAGCCTCAGCTTTTGCATCTATAAAATGGTGCAAAACTCCCCGTGTTAGTCAGGACTTTTCCCAGTTGCAAGTGACAGGAAGCAACTCTAAGGAGCTCAAGCAAAACAAAGGAGGCGCTCTTTCCAGGGGCAAGGGATGTTCTCAGCCCGCTCCTGCTCTGCCTTTGGCTGACCAGCCTCCCAGAGATGGGCGTTCTTCGGATACAGCTCCCTGATGCCTGTGATCTCAGAAGGCAAGAATCCCTCTCTCCCAGGGCCGGAGGCATCCCTGAGAAGGACCCTGACAACCAGGTCAAGGTGCCAGCGCTGTGTGTGGGAACTGAGCCTGTGTTTAGGGATTCTAGGCAGTTCGCCACAGGAAAAGATTCTGGGGCTGCTCAAAACTCACAAGTGTTTGCTGACTTGGTAAATGTATTCAACTCAATGGTTTTGGAGTGCCTGCCACGAGCAGGTGTGGGGAACTAGTATGGAGCCCACGTGGCGGGAACTCCGTGAAGGCACCACTCCCGGTGGCTCCTCCAGGGGACATGCCATACATTGAACAGGGGTGGGCTCAGCCTTCCCCTGCCAACACCAGGAAGCACCTCCATCCCTGGGCCTGTGGTTCACAATGTGGTGCCCACATCACGCCTCCCCTTCTCCCCTGTGACACAGGAAGAGTGCGTGTGGGTCTCGCCGCACACACCTGTGCTCTGCGCCCCTAAGCAGTCTCAGATGAGGGCTGCGCTTACTAGATGCACTGACGAAAGGATGGAGAGGTGCCCTGGGCTTTTTCCTTCCCTCCAAACTGGCACAGAAGATTCAGGTTGTATCACCGTTCAAATGCAGGAACATGAAGCTGTTTTGTATCAATGTGTTTTTTTGATTTTGCTTCACTCACTTTAGGGAACATCAGAGTGTCTCAGTGCAGAGGTCCCCGTGGGCCAACGTGTCCCCAGAACCTGCACCTGTTCAACACCCCTCTCCCAGGGTCTGCTTCATGCGTCCCCCACCCCATACACACCAGGTGCCAACACATATGGGCATGAGTCCCGCCACCCCATACATATCAGGCACTAACACCCTCATACACACGGGCACACTGCACCCCATTCAGTGATGTCATTCGAGGCCCTTTGGTGGCTATTTTTTTTTAGATATAATTCACACACTATAAAATGGACCTTTTAAAGGACACGGTTCAGTGGTTTTTGGTATACTCACAACACTGTGCAGCCATCACAGGACCTCATTCAAGCACGTATTCTTCATCCTGAAAGGAAACCCATATCCACGGAGGCAGTCGTGCTCTGTTCCCTCTCTGCCCCGTCCCCTTCACTAAGCTGCTTTCTGTCTCCATGCATTTGCCCGTTCTGGACATCTCACACAAAGGGAATGTTTCATTCAACGCATGGCCATTAGTGACCGGCCTTTTCACTGGGCATTCTGTTTCAAGGCCCATCCCTGCTTCGTGTGAATGGGCACGTCATTCCTTTTATGTCTGAAAAATAGCTCACTGTCTGGATAGACCACGCTTTGCTTCACCGTGGACACTGGGGCTTGTGACTAATGAGGCCGCGAACATTTGGGTCCAGGTTCTTGCTCTCATTGTTGCTGGGTACAGGTGGACATGTGCTGTTTCCTTGAGTGTATGTCCTGGAGTGGAGGGGCTGGGCCATATGGTGGCCCGATGTTTGGCTCCTGGAGTTAGCACACTTCATATTCCCACCAACAGTACCTGAGGTTCCCATCTCCCACCTTCCACAGACACTCGCTAGGATGCGCTTTCCATTGTAGCCATCCCAGCAGGTTCGTCCACGGCACCTATATGCCCTTTATTCACTAATATTGAACATTTTGCTACATTTGTCTTACAATTTTCTCTCTTAATAGCTATTTTTTTCTGAGCCATATGAGAGTAGTAGGCAATACATACATCATCCCTTAATTCTGTGTATTTTCTAAGGAAAAAAGACATTTTAAAATGTAACCACAGCACCATTATCACATCCAGGACATTTAACATTGACATTGTCACAATACATTTATCTAATCTAGAGCCCATTGTCTCTTTCATCAACTGTTCCAATATTGTAATTTATTACAATTTTTTTCCTCTGGAACAGGATCCAACCCAGAGTCACACTACTTTCAGTTGTTTTCTTTTCACAGCTCCCTTTACTTTGAAACACTTCCTTGATCCACATATGTCCTGTGATATAATGTACATGACACTAACATAACTGGAGGATATAGGCTAGTTATTTCATAGAATGGTCTTTAATTTAGGCTTGTCTGAGTTTCACCATGACTAAATTCGGATTTTTCATTTTGACTTGAATGCTACAGAGCGTCACATCCAGACGCTCCTCACTGCTGTTAGACTTCTCTTTCCTTTGTCCCTAAATTAACTGTTTCACAATACCTGTATGTGTGTAACAGAAAAAATTTAAAAGCTTCTTCCCATTTCAAAAATGTTGCTTTTCTTTATCAAAATAATCTCTTCCTTCTGAATTCTCTATCCATAGGAGAATAATTGATTGTCTATTATCTTGGAAAAAATTGATTTATCACTACTAAAATTCATAAGCATAGATGCAGTTTTCAGTATTTTTCTTACTGCAATTGATAGAAGTAAGGAGACCATGAGACAATTGGTAAAGATACACAAACTTTGGGCAACACTATTATATTAGTCCGTTTTCACACTGCTATAATGATACTACCTGGGGCCCGGTAATTTATAAACAAAAAAAGGTTTAATTGAATCACAGTTCCACATGGCCAGGGAAGCCCCAAGAAACTTAACAATTATAGCAAAAGGCAAAGGGGAAGCAAGGCACGTCTTCACAAGGCAGCAGGAGAGAGAGAGAGGAACAGTAAGAGGAAATACCCCCATGATCCAGTCACCTCCCACCAGCTCTCTCCTTTGACATGTAGGAATTACAATTTGAGATGAGATTTGGGTGGGGACACAGAACCAAATGATATCAATTATTAAACAACTTGACTTAAGTGATATTTGTAGAACCTTCCATTAGACATTAGCAGAATACACTTTCTTGAGAGCACACAGAATATTCACCAAGACAGGCCATATTCTGGGCTATAAAACATCTTTCACACCTCAATAAACTTAAAAGGATTAAAGTCAAACAAAGTATTCTCTGGCCACACGGAATTAAATAATAAATCAATTACAAAAAAAAGAAACCTTTTTAAAAATCCTCAAATGTTGGGAAGCTAAATAGCACACAACTAAACAACCCTTGGATCAAAGAAGAACTCAAAAGATAAATCAGAAAGTAATTTGAACTGAAAGAGAATGAAAACATAATATATTAAAGTTTGTGGGATGTGCCATTAAAGCAATACTTAGAGAGAAACTTAGAGCAATCAACATTCACATTAGAAAGGAAGAACTGTTTTCAATCAATGACCTCAGCTTCTAATAGGAAATTAGAAAAAGGAGAGCAAATTAAACTCCACATCCATGGAAGAGAGTCCATTAAAGCTAGTATCATTAAAGATCAGAGCAGAAATTAATGAAATTTTTAAAAAGATAGAGAAAAATCAATGAAACCAAAATTGGTTCTTTGAGAAGATCAAGAAAATTTATAAATCACTGGACAGATTGGTCAAGAGAAAAAAGAGAGAAGATACAAATTACCAATATCAGGATTGAGAGAGGTGCCATTGCTATAGGTTCTGCAGAGATTAAAACAGCAGCTCTCAACTGGGGGCTAGTTCTCCCACAGAGGATATTCGGCAATGTCTGGGAACTGGGAAGCTGAGGGGAGGGCATCACTATGACATCTATCTAGTGGATGGGGATCAGAAATGTCATTAAACATCTTACAATGTGTAGGACATGCTGCCTCAGCAGAGAATTATCCAGTCAAAAATGTCCATTGTTGCCTGTTGAGAAACCCTGCTTTAAAAGGATTTAAGGGAAGCCGGGCACGGTGACTCACATCTGTAATCCCAGCACTTTGGGAGGCTGAGGCAGGCAGATCACTTGAGGTCAGGAAGAGACCAGCCTGGCCAACATAATGAATTCCAGTCTAAACAACAACAACAACAAATCAAACAACAACAAAGGGATTTAAAGGAATATTAAATATAACTTGATGCTACTAAATCGAACAACTTAGTTGAAATGGACAAATTCCTTGAAAGATACAAACTACTAAATCTCATACAAGAAGAAATGGATAGTCCAATATTTATGAAAGAAATTGAACTTGTAATTTAAAAGCTTCCCACAAAGAATACTCCAAGCACAGATGCCTTCACTGATGAATTCTATGAAACATTTAAGGAAGAAATAGTACTAATTCTATATAGGCTCTTTCAGAAAATCAAGGCTGGTATTAT
The DNA here is from genome assembly GCA_004027715.1 of Plecturocebus donacophilus. Lineage (NCBI taxonomy): Eukaryota > Metazoa > Chordata > Mammalia > Primates > Pitheciidae > Plecturocebus > Plecturocebus donacophilus. The sequence continues at coordinate 23,409 of PVKP010027195.1, read as the reverse complement.
CCTGATACCAAAATCAGGCAAAGACAATTTAAAAAAGAAAACTACAAATCAGTCAAATCTAACTACAGATGTGGGTGTGTATACGTTTATGATACATTTTGTATTGTGTATATGTGTATACATGTAAGATAATATATTATGACCAAATAGGGTTTTTCTAGGAGTTCAAGCTTAGTTTAATGTTTGAAAATTAATGAATATCATTCATTAAGTCAGTAGAAAAAGAAAAAAACATATGATCGTCTCACTAGATATGGGCAAAGGATTTGACAAAATTCCGTCATCCTTTCCTGATAAAAACTCTCAGCACACTAAAAGTAGATGAAAATTTTCTCAACCTGGTAATGGACATCTATGAAAATCCTATAACTAATGTCATACTTAATAATTGTAACAGACTGAATGCTTTCCTCCTAAGCTCATGAACAAGTCGAGTGTATCTGCTCTCACCACTTCTACTCATCACTGTACTAGAGGTTTTTAGTTCAACAGGCAAGAAAAAATAAAACAAAAGGCATCCAGGTCGGTATAGAAAGGTACCTTTTTTTTTTTTTTTGAGACGGAGTCTTGCTCTGTTGCCCAAGCTGGAGTGCAGTGGTGCAATCGCTGCTCACTGCAACCTACACCTGTTGGGTTCAAGCAACTTTCCTGTCTCAGTCTCCTGAGTAGCTGGGACTACAGGCATGCGTCACCATGCCCGGCTAGTTTTGTTTGTATCTTTTTTAGTAGAGACGGGGTTTAACCACACTGGCCAGGCTGGTCTTGAACTCCTGACCTTGTGATCCGCCCGCCTCGGCCTCCCAAAGTGCTGGGGTTACAGGCGTGAGCCACCACACCCGACCAGAAAGGTGTCTTTATTCACAGACATGATCATCCATGTGGAAAATCTGATGGAATCTACAAAGAAGCTAGTAAACTAATAAATGAGCTTTTCAGGACATATGAAGTTAGTTGTATTTCTATATATTTACAATAAACAATTGGAAATATAAATAAAAGTACATTTGCAACAACATTGAAAATATGAAATATTTAGGAATAAATCTGACAACAGTTGTGAAAGACGTGTACACTGAAAACTAAGAATTATTGCTGAGAGAAGTTAGAGAAAACCTACATAAGTAAAATGATAAGCTGTGTTCATGGTTCAAAGATTCATGTTAAAATAGCAACTCCCCAAATTGATTTATATATTCAACCACAATTCTAATAAAAAAATCAAAGCAGATTTTTTTGTAGATATTGAAAAATGGATTCTAAAAATCATGACAATGCAAAGGACCTGGTATGGTCACAATAATTTTGAAAAAGAACAAAGTTGGAGGACTAACACTACCTGATTTTAAGACTTATTATAAAGGTAAATTCACCAAGATAATGTGGTATTGACATAACGATAAACAGTTCAATGGAACAGAACAGAAATATCAGAAATACAGCAACACATATATGGACAACCGATTTTTTGGCAAAGGTATGAAGGAAATTCAATGAGAAACAATAGTCTTTTCAACAAATGACACTGGGATGAATGGATATCTACACAGGATGAGATAAATTTAAACCTCTACATCATAAATGTACAATAATATATTCAAAATGAACGAGAGCTGTAAATGTAAAACCTAAAACTATAAAACTTCTAGATGTGGCCGGGTGCGGTGGCTCACTCCTGTAATCCCAGGATTTTGGGAGGCCAAGGCAGGCGGATCACCTGAGGCCAGGAGTTCGAGATCAGCCTGGCCAAAATGGCAAAACCCTGTCTCTACTAAAAATATAAAAATTAGCCGGGCATGGTGACAGGTTCCTGTAGTCCCAGCTACTTAGGGAGCTGCGGCAGGAGAATCACTTGAACCCGGGAGGCAGAGGTTGCAATGAGCCCAGATTGCATCACTGCACTCCAGCCTGGGCGACAGAGTGAGACTCTGCTTCAAAAAAAAAAAAAAAAACTTCTAGATGAAAATATAGGATAAAACCTTTGTGTAAGAGGAGATATCTCGAACGTTCTGCATTCTGTATGCCCAGCCCACATCTGGAAAAGCAGATGTGGTACAGAAGGAGCCACCAGTGAGTGGAGGAGAGGGATGACTTAACATCGGGGAGGATGATAAGGAAGAACCCCCACATCTAGGAGCTCCACATCTTGGAGAATACTGAACACTGGTAGTACCTTCTGGGAAGGCCAGGAGGACTTCATATAGTTGCCAGGACATAGTGACTTCCAGATAAGGATAGCAGGTTGAACACACCTCTCTCCTGATAGCTCTCTAAAACTACGGTACAGGAGAGGTCTAATGGCATGGGGGAATGGAAGAGGAGAAAACTACAACACATTCTGGAATCCAGGGAGTATATACGTGAGCGTTAACTGGCTTAGCAGACATAAAGAAGCTGAATCTTAAATCAGCAGTGAGGAAAGCTAATTTGTACCAGAGTCTCTAAACAGCTACAAATTGGTAACACTGAGGGTCCAGGCCTAAACAAATTGTCGAAAGCTTTTAGGGAGCCCTTTGGGCCAGGACCGTGGCTCATGCCTGTGATCCCTTTGGGAGGCTAACGCAGGAGGATCATTTGAGACCAGGAGTTTGAGACCAGCCTGGGCAACACAGCAAGACCACCATCTCCACAAAAACATTTTTTAAAAAATTAGTTGGGCCACGGGGGACATGCCTGTAGTCACAGCTACCCGGGAAGCTAAAGCAGGAAGATGGCTTGAGTCCAGGAGAGAGACCTCCTTTCAGAAACAGGAGGCAATTTCATTTCCACATCATCTCATCCAACGTGTGCAATCAGGCAGTGACCCCTCCCGCAACTCACAGGAAAAAAGGTCCCCTGACTAGAGGACAATAGGCATAGATGGAGGTGGATGCTATCCCAGAAACAGGAAGACTAGGTAAGTAGATTCTCATTGGATTCTGAGACCTGCAGTCTTCTCCATCCTCCTTAGCTCCCAGAACACTGAGAACCCAGCCAGGCCATTATCTATCCTCCAAGCAGGAGACTAAAAAAGTCCTGTGAGGGGACCAGGCACGGTGGCTCATGTCTGTAATGCCAGTGCTTTGGGAGGCCAAGGCGGGCAGATCATGAGGTCAGATGGAGACCATCCTGGCCACATGGTGAAAACCCGTCTCTACTAAAAACACAAAAATTAGCTGGGCATGGTGGTGCGTGCCTGTAATCCCAGCTACTCAGGAGGCTGAGGCAGGAGAATTGCTTGAACCCGGGAGTTGGAGGTTGTAGTGAGCCGAGATTGCATCACTGTGCTCCAGCTTGGTGAAAGAGCGAGACTCTGTCTCAAAAAAAAAAAAAAAGTCCTGTGGGTATTTGATTGGCCCCAAGAAGATCTTAAAGGTCTTAAAGATACTGATTATGAGTTTCCTGGAGAAACAGCTCAGCCAGATCACCCCCAGGGTGAAGTTCACTGTTGACAACCCACATATTCAGTTTCTTTTCACTCTTATGAGCATGTGATCATGGATTCGAGACACATGAGGAAAATTCTAAGTGAAGGATCCAGACCAAGACAAAGCAATGTAAAAAGCAATGTGGACGAAATACAGATGTTCACAAAGCAGCAGCTCTTTTGAAAACCTACCAGCACTAGCCTAACAGACATACGAAGAGATCTTTTACCCTTGGAACAGCAATAGGATGACATAAAAACAGAACTTTTGAAGACATAGGAGCTTTAAACATTTAAAAACATTATAGAAAATGTTTGGAGCTTAACAAATTGAAAGATAACGTTGAAGAACTCACCCAAAAAGTAGAGCAAAAAACAATAACAAAAAATTAGAAGACTAGTCTAGGAGGTCCAATATCTACATAATAGGAGATTCAGAAAGAGAGAACAGGGAAAAAAAATGGAAAGGAAGAATTCATTTGTTAATATTTTGGTAAATAATTTGAACAATTTCCTGGACAAGAATGATGTAAGCTTTCAGACTGATGCATGGTAGATAAAAACAGACACAAATCAAGGCTTGTCACTGGGAAACTTTAGAACTGCTGGGATCAAGAAAGGATTTGAGAAGATTAAAGGATAGAAAGGATCAAATCAGAATGTTGTCAGGCTTCTCAACAGTAATGGCAGAGGCTAGGAGACATTACAGCAAGGCCTTCAAACATTTGAAGAAGAATAACTCTTATCTTAGAACTCTGTATGTAGTCAAAATATCAACTGAGGGCTGGGTGTGGTAGCTCACACCTGTGATCCCAGCACTTTGGGAGGCCTAGGTGGGTGGATCACCTGAGGCCAGGAGTTCGAGTCCAGCCTGACCAACATGGCAAAACCCTGTCTCTACTAAAAATACAAAACAATTAGCTGGGCATGGTGGCGGGCACCTGTTGTCCCTGCTACTCGGGAGGCTGAGGCACGAGAATCGCTTGAGCCTGGGCAGCAGAAATTGCAGCAAGCTGAGATCACGCCATTGCACTCCAGCCTGGGCAACAAGAGTGAGATTCCATCTCAAAAAAGGCGGGGCCCTGTGGCTCACGTCTGTATTCCCAGCACTTTGGGAGACTGAGGTGAATGGATCGCCTGAGGTCAGTAGTTCGAGACTAGCCCGACCAACATGGCGAAATCCCTAGCACTTGGGAGGCTGAGGCACAAGAATCACTTGAACCCGGGTGGCAGAGATTGCAGTGAGCTGAGATCATGCCATTGCACTCCAGCCTGGGCAACAAGAGCGAGATTCCAACTCAAAAAAAAAAAAAAAAAATTCATTGAGTATGAGGATTGAATAAAGACATTTTAGAAAGGCGATGTTCCAGATACTGTTTTTCCCATGCACCTTTATTCCTTTACGGTGGGAAGCTGCTGAAACAAAGGCTTCACCAAGACAAAGGAGCCCATCAAGAAAGAAGAATCAATCAATCAAAGAAGCCAATCAAAGGGATGAGATCCAATACGAGACAAGTGCAGGGAGTCCCCGAAAGAGGGAGAAGTCCCGGGGTGACAGTTCTGCCCCAGTTGCTGAGAACAGTCTAGACCCAGATCTCAGACAACGGTCTGGTAGTTGTCGGTGGCCTGTTAGGAACTGGGCCACACAGCAGGAGGTGGATGGCAGGTGAGCGGGCATTACCGCCCGAGCTCCGTCTCCTGTCAGATGAGTGGAGGCATTAGACAGGGCCGTGAACCCTACTGTGAACTGCACGTGCAAGGGGTCTAGGTTGCATGCTCCTATGAGAACCTAATGCCTGATGACCTGAGGTGGAACAGTTTCATTCCAAACCATCCCCCACTGTCTGTGGAAAAATGGTCTTCCATGAAACTGGTCCCCGGTGCCAAAGAGGTTGGGGATCGCTGGTCTAGACTGAAGTATGTTGGAGAATCTGAGAGAGATTTTGTGAAGATTGGATTGACAAGGTATGTGATGCTCTGACTGTCTTAAGAGGATGTTTATATAATTAAATGAGTTTGTGTTTGAATTCATGATAAGCATCAATAATAATAATAATAAAATTTTAATTCAGGGAAGCAAAGAGTGGCTAGATAGGAAAAGTCATTATAGTTTGCTACATGGCTTAAAGTAGCATTTTCATGGTTGTAATAATACAAATGCTCAACAGAGAGCTAACAAAAATGATGATGTAACCATATTAGGAAGATAAGCAGATGAGAAGGGTATGGGTGATTTTCCTCAGAGTAAGGGAAGGAAGGGCAGCCAGATTCTTCATTGGCAAAGGGATGAGTCAATAGATAAATACCTAAAAATGAAAAATCAAAGAACGCAATATAAGCATTTTATTTAGAGATGTAGAGGTTAATGCCAATGGAATCAGCTCAGATCATTGAAAGTGGTGTTTCCGGAGAAGAGGTGGGGGGAACTACTATTTGTTAAGGAATATTGTAGAATTGTTTGGCTCTATAAAATTCATGCTTGTATTACTTTAATAAAAGTGAAAGTAAAAATATAAATAAACAGCAAAAAGCTCACATTGCGCGCCTCTCTGAACTAATAAATGAAACTAAGTGATGAATATTTTATGGCATCTGATTTCAGTCCGCATGATCTGAAGCGCTTTGAGCTCAGAGTCAGAAAGCTCAGCGTCTACGCCGCAAGCAAAGCTCAGCCCTGGTGCCCACAGACACAGAGAGGAAGCGCAAAGCAGCAGCCCCAGGGGCGGGAGAGGGCACGGCCGGATACGGGCATCCGCCTGCATTCACGGTTAGATGCCAGGCGTAACCTGGCATTTCAGCATTAAAACTTTATATGCAATGATGCCGAGAAGGAAATTTTGCCTTATAAAATAGCTTATCTTGAGAACAAAGAGTACTATAAAAAGATGAATAAGCGATTAAATCAATGTCCAGACATGAGCTGATTTTTCTTAGAAGCAATATGCTTACAACTTCAGGGTTTAAACGCTCTGATGTGGAACCAAGCCAAAAATAGCAGAAAGGAAACACTGGCCATGAGAGTGGTGACCTGGTGAGCTCAACTCTGTCCACCTGTTAGTCACCTGTCCATGTCAATTTCAGCTTATGATTGCATACTTTCTAGCCTAATCTTACTGTTGCTACACTCAGGTGCAAAAGCATTCAACAGAAGTTAAAGAGTGAATAAATAAACCTACTAAAAGAGATTCACGGGCACGGAGTGGGGTGAGAACAAACAGACTACATTCCAAACCTCCTAGGATCCCAAGAATCAACTACTAAACAAAGCACGCACACCTGATCCACTGCGGGAGCCAGCGCAAAACCCTTCCAAGGAATGAATTCAAGGAATGCAATTAATTCCCAAGCTCTCTTCCCCTCAAACCCTAGTTTGGTTTCAAGCTAGCATCCCCATAGCTCTGTTCAGACTTTAATTCAATGCTGTAATCTGTCCAGCTTTGGAAACCACCCAGCAGTAATTTCAACTGGCTGGTCAACAAACCAACCACTGTCAAAGCTTCTCATTAGTGTCGCTGAAGTCAAAAACACTGAACAAATATAATATATAATCTTTTACTGATCAATCTCAGAGAATTTTTCCCCCTTTAGATAGTGTCATGATTGGGGTTCAAATTCTGAAGGCCAAATGTGTAACTTATGCAAAAGTAATCACAATAGTTTCTTGCAATAGAAGTGAGCTGTTCTGTGCATTGCTGACAAACCACTTTTTAATGTTTACTTTTAAATGTATGTATAGCAAAATTCACCCTTTTTGATGCACAGTTCCTCAAGTTTTAACAACCCATAGATTCAAGTATTTGCCACCACAGTGAGGGTACAGGACAGCTCTATCATCCTATACTCCTTCACACTGTCCACCTGGAATCCCTGGAAACCACTGAACTGTTCCCTGTCCCTAGTCTGGCCTTTTCTAGAATGTCATATAAATGAAGTAATTTGGAATGTAGCCTCTTGTGCCTAGTTTTCACTTAGCATATTTGAGATTCATCCGTATTACTGTGTTATTTTGTTACAACTCTGATGAGTGGAGGAACACCAGGTTCTTCCTCTCAAGACAAATTGGAAAAAAAGAGGCGAACATACGTGGAGTGATTTTAAGCAGCGGAGAGTTTAACAGGCAAGAAACACGGGAGAAGGCAGAAGGAAGAAGCTCCCCCGCACAGAGGCAGAGAGGTGCGGGGGTCCAAAGCTGAAAGAGGAGATCCCACGTGCCCCGGATACCAGCCAGGTATATGGAGAGGCTGGCGGAGGCAGAGTTTGATTTGCATAGGTCTCAGGAGATTGGTTTGACCCGGCATGTCATTCATGTAGCACTCGGAAAAAGCTGACCCTCCCACTCCAGCCTTTTAATATGCATATACAGGGCGCCCTGATGTTCTGCACAGGTGGAGATACGTGTGGGCGGCCATGTTGACAGGAACACGTGGGTCGAGGGCAGGAGGACAATGGTGGGAATCGCCATGTTGGGTCTCCACGTTGGGTGAACCCAGTTTCTAAGAGCTGGCGTTTGCATATTAAAGGTTGCCAGCTGGGTTCTAAGAGCCAGGGCTTTTCTGCTAGACAAGAAACCTTTCTGGAGCTGTTTTAAAAGAAACGAAAACTTCTCGAGGACCCCTTTTCCTCTGTATCTGCCTAAAACAATTTCTTAATAACTCCTACAATATGTTTGTGCATGCATGTGTGTATGTACATGCATGTTTAAGTGCACCTATATGTATATGTAAAATATACATTATATGTAACAATATTATCATATATATATGCTTTTAATTTTGAAGTAATTATAGAGTCAGAGGAAGCTGCAAAAATAATACCAAGTGGTGCCTTGTACCCTTCAGCCAATTTCCTCCAATGGTTACACCTTACATAATTACCGCATGCCATCGGGAGCAGGGCATTGATGCTGATACTGTAGAAGAGGAGGGAAAACTGCCCCTTCGTCCTCTAAATATTTGCTGAAAATCAACTGACAAAAGGCGGATTAATAGGAGAAAAGGGATTACAGTGGCTTTCATGTGTAATCCCAGCATTTTGGAAAGCCAAGCCCAGTGGATCGCTTGAGCCTAGGAGTTTGAGACCAGCCTGGCCAACGTGGCAAAACCGTTTCTACTAAAAATACAAAAATTAGCCAGGTGTGGCGATTCGCACTTGCCTCCCGGCTCAAGCGATTCTCCTTGGGAGATTTGCTTGGGAGAGTCTCCCTGGGAGAATCGTTTGAGCCGGGAGGCAGAGGTTGCAGTGAGCCAAGATCAGGCCACTGCACTCCAGCCTGGGCAACAGAGTGAGACTCTGTCTCCAAAAACAAGGAGAAAAGGCATGCACATTTATTTGATCATAGTTTTACGTGACATAAGAACCTTCAGAATGAAGATCCAAAGTTACAGGGGAAACTATCTGTTTTTATACTTAGGCTCAACAAAGCATGAGCAGCCGTGTAGAGACACTACTGGACAAAAGGGTAAGGTCTAATGCTGCGAGACTGAGTAGGGAAACCCAGCAAAGCCTGTCTGGCCAGATTCTTCTTGGCCTCTGTGGGCAGCATTCCTTCTTTCTGGGTGTAGGGCAGGGCCCTCTTTGGAACGGGTTTCCCATGACGTAAAGTCAAACAGGGTGGGTCAGATAATTTATGTCCAGTTTTTACACAGAAAGGCCACTTGGGTAGGAGGAATTCTAGTTTCTGTGATTAGCCTTAGGGAGAATGAGGAGCCAGAGACAGGAAAGCAGGAGAAAGTCAAGGAGAGCTGCTTCAGGCTCGGCGCAGTGTCTCCTGCCTGTAATTCCAGCACTTTGGAAGTCCAGGACAGGTGGATCACCTGAGGTTAGGAGTTCGAGACCAGCCTGACCAACATGGTGAAACCCCGACTCTACTAAAAATGCAAAAATTAGCTAGATGTGGTGCTGCACTCCTGTAATCCCAGCTATTTAGGAGGCTGAGGTAGGAGAATCATCTGAACCCAGGAGGTAGAGGTTGCAGTGAACCGAGATAGCGCCATTGCACTCCAAGCTGGGCAACAAGAGCAAAACTCTGCCTCGCAAAAAAAAAAAAAAAAAAAAAAAGGAGAGAGAGAAAGAGCTGCTTCTGAGGTCTCCCTTTGGGGTGCCATTTTCTAAGCCCCAACAATATCATGTTTGCCATTTTACCACATATACCGGTTTGCATAACCACACATCAACCAGTATGAGAGCCGCTTCCACCACCACCGAGATCCACCCTGTGCAGTGCCTCCCTAGTCTCTCTCCTCTTTCCTTCCCCACCACTTACAGCATCTGGAAATCACTAATCTATTCTCCAATTCAAAAATGTTACCTAACTGGAATCACACAGTATGCAACCTTTGAGATTTGTTGATTTCGCTTAGCGCGGTGCCCTTGAGAAGTTGCTCTATGTATTCCTAGCTCATTCCTCTTTATTTTATTACTGGGTGTATCCCATTGCATGTATTTTCCAGTTTGATTTCACTTTCACCTGTTGATGGCCGGTTGGATTGCCTCCAATGTTTGGCAATTATGAATAAAGCTGCTAAACATATTTGCATACAGATGTGAACATATCTTTCACTTCTCTGGGGTAACACCTAGGAGAGGAATGGCTGAGTCTTACGCTAAGTGAATGTTTGTTTAAAAGAGACTGCTAAGCTGTTTTCCAGACTGGTTGCATGATTTGCCTTCCCCAGCAATGTGAGAGCGTTTACTTAGCTGCTTCCCATCTGTTCAAGCACTTGGTAATGCCAGGGGTTTTGTTTTTGCTTTTAGGCATTCTACTAGAAGTAAAGAGGTGTCTCCTTGTTTTAGTTTGCATTTATCAGGATAAACTTGAAATAAGAAAAAAGAAAACTCAGTTTGAAGAGAAGATTACTTTGATTTCCCTACTTCATATTTGTATTATTACTTAGCAAAGAACCTAATAAAGCTTCTGGGGAGCTGCCACTGACCCCTTCCCACCAGCCACTCTGCCTCAGGAACCTGAGAATGGAAGTCATCACGACAGTTGTCTGCTGTTTTGAATGACAGCTAATCACTGCTGTCAACTAGTTTGTAGGCTGAGTTAAAAAAAAAAAAAAAAAAAAAAAAAAAAAAAAAGCTGATCTAGTTCATTATAATTTACTTCAAATAAAAAAGCAATTTTTCTTCATACATCACACAAAATGTGTATTCTAGAAGCATTGTGTGAATAAAATTTATATTCCTTGAATTTCATTCCAAGGGCACTGGGAATGCTTTATGTTTTGAGGAATTTGCAGAGGAAGTCATCTGTTAGGAAAGGAAACTGCCAGGCATGGTGGCATGTACCCGTGGTCCCAGCTACTCAGGAGGCCTAGGTGGGAGGAACGCTTGAGCCTGGGAGATCCAGGCTGCAGTGAGCTGGGATCTCACCACTGCACTCCAGCTTGAGCAGCACAGCAAGGCCCTGCTCTAAAACACACAAAACAGAATCAGCAGGGGTTCTTCCGAATCTGGGGTGGGGTGAGGAGACGCAAGGAGGCCGGAGGAGGAGATGGGAGGGGGCCTCCTCTCTTCCCCAGGTCCGGGGGCTCTCGGCCTTTCCCTGCCCTCACCCCAGCTGGGAACTGCTCCACATGGTGCCATCGGCAGGCTGGTCCCTGAGGAGACTGCCAGAGCTCACAGCATCACCAAGGAGAAGCCTCAGTTGGGATGGAGCCAAGAGGAACCAGAACCAGAGAGAGTCAGAGAGAAGTCAGGCGGCCACACATCCTGCAGGCAGGACAGATCAGGACCTGCGTCAAGAACCCAAAACTCAGGGCCTGGGGGCCGCGCTGGTACCAGACACAAACAGAAAGTTCTGTGGGGTGGGATCAAGGAGACAATTTGCCCTCGCCCCTCACCTCCTCGTGGGGTAAGTGATGTCGGGCGGGGGCTGTCCCTCCACAGGGCTCAGACAGAAGCATTCTCCAATGATTGGAGGGAGAGGAGTGTCTTTTGAAATAAAAATGGGCAGCGGAGGTAAAAGTCACCTTTCCCATGCACACTAAGCAATTTGGTTTTCAAGAGGTCTTCTTTATGGTAATGAGGTAAGGGTGAATTTATTCTTAGCTAAACTCCAGAGGCTACCAGGGGGGAGATGATGTGAGGGTAAAGGCTCCACAGGCCTGCCCTCCCTGCTCTCCTCCCGCAGAACCTGGGCTGGGGCCTTCTCACAGCAGCAGAAGCCGGACAGCCAAAGCTCAGCAGTAGGTGCCAGCTGCAGTCAGCCAGGCTCCCGGGGAAGGCAGAAGGCACAGGGCACGAGTGAAGGGGCTGGATTTCCCCAGGGAGGGCTCTGCGTCTGGGCTGGATGGGCTGCACCTGTGCGGTACGGGCAGGGTGGCACTGCGGGTAGTGATGTCTTTAGGTGAAGCCAGAGTTCCTTACAATTGCTGATATGGAACACTATGGTGGTTTCCTCTGGGGGCAAGTGGCCTTTCCAGGGGGAGGGAGACCCCTTCTCCCAAGGCAGCAGGTGCTACAGTAGTCCCACTCTTGTCATAGAAGGTGAAGGGGTGCACTGGGGTGATCACATGGGGACCCTCATTTTCCTGCCCTAATTCTAGTTGACTTCATGTATCGGTATTTCCTCTGAGGTTAAAAAGCAACTAGCAATTCAACAGCTTTTTTTTTTTTTTTTTTGAGATGGAGTTTCATTCTTGTTGCCCAGGCTGGAGTGCAATGCACGATCTCAGCTCACTGCAACCTCCGCCTCCCTGGTTCAAGTGATTCTCCTGCCTCAGCCTCCCAAGTAGCTGGGACTACAGGCATGCACCTCCATGCTCTGCTAATTTTGTATTTTTAGTAGAGATGGGATTTCACCATGTTAGTCAGGCTGGTCTCGAACTCTTGACCTCAGATGATCCTCCCACCTCGGCCTCCCAAAGTGCTGGGATTACAAGTGTGAGCCACCACGCCTGGCCTCAACAGCTTATTTAAACATAGTTTTCTGTGTCCCCCGAGAATAGTCCCTCATGGGTCCCTTCTACTTTCTTGCCCCACAGTTCTTGGTGTCTCACTCTGTGAAGGTTGTCAACTCTACTATTTTAACACATATTAAGTCCAAGCTTATAACAAAATAACTTTCCTGCAAGTGATTGTGAATTCCTTATTGAGGGAGCTGAAAAGTGCCTAGATCAGAGCTTCCAGATGTACTCCTTTTTAACTTTCAGATCATGCATTCAGAAAACAGCCATCTCTGAATTGTCTTCCCATTTATCTTCTTTTATCCTAGCTCAGAAAAAGAGACACTCCACCCAGCAAAGGTCTCCTCCAAGGCACCTTTGAAATGTCCTACTAAAGGAAGTGAAAGATCGCTGCAAGGAAAACTGCAAAACACTGGTGAAAGAAATTGTAGACGACACAACAAATGGAAAAACATCCCATGCTCATGGATCAGAAGAATTAATATTGTTAAAATGACCATACTTCCCAAAGTAGTCTGCAGATTCAGTGCAATCCCCATCAAAATACCAACATCATTTTTCACAGAATTTGAAGAAACAATCCTAGAATTCATATGGAACAGAGAGCCTAAATGGCCAAAGCAATCCTAAGCAAAAAGAACAGAGCTGGAGACCTCACATTACCTGACCTAAAATTATACTATAAGCCTACAGTATCAAAACAGCATGGTACTGGCTGGGCATGGTGGCTCAGGCCTGCAGTCCCAGCACTTTGGGAGGCTGAGGCAGATGGATTATCTGAGGTCAGGAGTTAAAGACCAGCCTGGCCAACATGGTGAAAACTTGTCTCTACTAAAAATACAAAAATTAGCCAGGCATGGTGGCATACACCTGTAGTCAGCTACTCAGGACAGTGAGGCAGGAGAATCACTCGAACCTGAGAGGTGGAGGCTGCAGTGAACCAAGATCGTGCCACTGCACTTCAGCCTGGGGCAACAGGGAGAGATTCCATCTCAAAAAAAAAAAGCATGGTGCTGCTATAAAAATAGACAGATAATCTGTTCTATAAATGAATGGAACAGAATAGGGAACCGGAAATAAAGCCAAATATCTACAGCCAACTAACTGATGTTTGACAAAACCAACAAAAACATACACTGTGGAAAGTCCACTCTTTTCAATCCGTGGTTCTGGGAAAACTGAATTGCCATATGCAGAAGAATGAAATTGTACCCCTGTTGCTAACCATATGCAAAAATCAACTCAAGATGGATTAAAGACTTAAATGTGAGACCTGACACTATTAAAATACTAGGAGAAAACTTAGGGAAAACTCTTTTGGACATTGATCTAGGCAAAGAATTCACAACTAAGACCTCAAAAGCACAAGCAATAACAACAAAAATAGACAAATGAGACTTAACTAAAAAGCTTCTGCATAGCAAATAATAGTAATAGACAACAGACTGAACAGACAGCCTGCAGAAGAGGGCGAAATATCTGCAAACTGTACATCCAACAAAGGACTACTATCTGAAATTTACAAGGACTCGAAAACAAATAATCCCATTAAAAAGCGGGCAAAGGGCATAAATAAACACTTTTCAAAAGAAGACTTGCAAAAATGGCCAACAAGCATATGAAAATGTGCCCAAGTTCACTAATCAACAGAGAAGTGCAAATTAAAACCATAATGAAATATCATCTTACACCAATCAGAAGGCTGTTAAAAAGTCAAAAAATAACAGATGTTAATGAGTATGAGGAGAAAGGGAATGCTTATATGTTTGCTGGGAATACAAATTAGTACAACTTTTATGAAAAACAGTATGGAGATATCTCAAAGGACTAAACATAGATCTACCATTCCATCCAGCAATCTCACTACTGGGTATCAAGCCAAAGGCAAATAAATTATGATATAAAAAGACACCTGTACTTGTACATTTATGAATCGCAGCACTATTCACAGCAGTATTCGCAGTAGCAAAGATATGGAACCTACCTTGGCCTCCATCATTGCAAGACTGGATAAAGAAAATGGGCTCTGTATGTATATACAATGGAATACTATTCAGTCATAAGAAAGAATAAAATCAGCCAGGCACGGTGGCTCATGCCTGTAATCCCAGCACTTTGGGAGGCTGAGGTGGGCAGATCAGGAGTTGGAGACCAGCCTGGCCAAATGGTGAAATGCCATCTCTACAAAAACACAAAAATTAACCAGGTGTGGTGGCGTGCCCCTGTAATCCCAGCTACTTGAGAGGCTGAGACGAGAGAATTTGTTGACAGAAGAGTTGTACTGCAGGAAGTATTCAAAGATCCTTTTTTTTAAGCTAAAGGAAAATGATGCCAGATGATAACTTGGATCCATAGAAAAGAAAAAAGAGGCCGGGAGTGGTGGCTCACACACCTGTAATCCCAGCACTTTGGGAGGCCAAGGTGGGTGAATTACCTGAGGTCAGGAGTTCAAGACCAGTCTGATCAATGTGGTGAAACCCCATTTCAAAAAAAATAAAAAGGAAAAAAAAGAAAAGAAAAAAGAGAAGAGTGCCAGAAACGGTAAACATATAGGTAATCATAAAAAAACTTTTTTCCAGTTTTCAAATTTTTATTAAAATAAATTGCTTAAAACAATAACAATGTATTATTAGTTTTATAATATGTATAGAAATAAAATGTATAACAATAATAATCCAAAGGACAAGAAGCAGAAAATGAAAGTATATTATTGTAAGTTTCTCACCTTTTACAGGAAGTAATATAATATTATGATATACCCTAGAACAACTACTAAAAAAACTCAAAGAGATATAAATAATAACAAATGGAAAATATACTAAAAGATATATTAATCCAGAAGAAGAAAAAAAGAAAAACAAAGAACAGGTAGAACAAATATTAAGATGGTAGACCTAAACTCAACCATTTCAACAATGACATTAGATATAAATAACCTTAGCACTCCAATAAAATGACAAAGACCAAAAAGCAATATTCAGATAGATGCAATTTATAAGAAATGGATTTTTAAAATACAAATATTTGAGGTGATAGATATGCTGTTTAGCCTGGTTTGATCATTTCATAATGTATACATGTATCAAAATACCACATTGTAGCCCATAGATATGTACAACTATTATTTGTCAATTAAAAATTAAACTACAAAAACAAATTCATACATACAAAGATATAGATAGGTTAAAAGTAAACAAATGAAAAAGGACATATCAAGCAAAAGCTAATCATAGAAAATCTGAAGTGACCACATTAATTTATACAAAATAGACTTCAGGATAAAGAATCTTTCCAGGCATAAAGAGAAATATCTTATAATGATAAATAAGTCAATTATTCAAAAAGACAATAAATAACCCTAACTGTATAGACATCTAATAACGGAGTTTCAACATAGATGAGGCAAAAATGGATGGAACTGAAAGGATGAATAAACAAGCTCTCAATTACAGCCAGAGATTCCAACACTCCTCTTGATAACCTCACAACAATGTTGGATATTGTTCAAAGAAAAAGTATGTTAGTATGCTCAGTTCTTTGTCCTCCATTGTAAAGTTTAACTTCCAAAAAAAAAAAAAAAGTTTACCTTCCTTGTAGTTTCAGTAAACAACCTTTTCCACTAACTCTAATCAGTAGTTCACGTCTGCTCCCCCGGTCACCTACTCTGTCCTGACTCATCCCAATCACTGGCTTCAGTCACCTGCTTCAGTCACCTGCTTTGACCTGAGTCACCCCTGGTCACCTGCTGTGCCATAACCATTTCTCCCGCCAAACCACTCACCCCACCATTCTGGCTCATCCCCCTGCTCTCTTTAAAACAGCCAACTGGAATTAGCTTTGACTGTGCAGTCTAACCCTAGCGAACAGGGGAATGACACAGCAATAGGGGCTGCATCAGGGATAAGAACCTCTTCCCTCCCCTGTTCAGGTGTGTGCTTGCCATTGCTCCACCTGTGAGACGTACTTTTCTATAGAAGTAGATTGCCTTGCTGAGAGAATGTATATCCAAGTGCTATTTCTTTTGTGGCATCGAAATTTTACATATAACAGCAAGTAGACAGAAAATCAGTATGGACATAGGAGACTTGAATAATTCTATCAGCCAACCACCTTGTCTTAACTGACATTTACGGAATGCCTCACCTAACAACAGAACATATCTTCTTTTTGAATGTACATTGAATATTCACTAAGTAGAACCTATACTGGGCCATAAAACAAGTCTCAATAAATTTAAAATAATTGAAATTATACAAAGTATATTCTCTGACCAAATATCTGAATTTAAATCAGAAATTAGCAATTAGGAGATATATGAGAAATCCCTCAATATTTAGAAATCAGACAACTCACTCCTAAATAACCCAAGAGCCAAAGAAGGAATGACCTGGAAAATTTTTTAAATACTTTGAACTGAATGACACTAAATCCACCACAGATTAAAATCTGTAAGGAGCAGCTAGAGTAGTGCATAGAAGAAATACATAGTGCTGAGGTGGAAAAGAAGAATGATCCAAAAGTTATTTACGCTTCTGTCTTAAGCTCAGACAAAGAAGAGCAAATAAATCCAGGTTACAGATCAGAGCAGAAATCAAAATGGAAAAACACTGGGGAAAAAAAACCCATTGAAACTAGAAACTGTTCTAGAGAAGCGCATCGGAGGACAGTGCGGGTTCCGACGCTGGGGTGGCTGTCGTGGGTGCATCTGGGACGTCCTTTTCTGACTGCCTCAGTTGTCCCCTCAAAACAGGAAGCAAGGGCATAGCTCCAGGTAACGAAAGGAGAGGATGTGCTGGAGCTTTGAGGGGAAGGGGAGTTGTGCAATAGGCCTCTGAAGAGTGTGGAATGGTAATAATAAAAGGTCTCATGTAAGATGGCCTGGTAGCAACCAGCCTCCCTTGACATCCAGTGCACCTTCACGCCTACTATTTAATTACATTTAATAACACCTTATAAAATACAAGTAAGGTAGGTATGATTGCCCCATTGTAAGGATGAACAAACTGAAATACCAAAAGGCTGTATGGCTGGCCCCAGGTCATGAAATCTGTTACTGGTAAATGAAGGTCTAGAATCCAGGCTCTGGGCTCAGCACTTGGCCAGCCCCTCGCAAGCATCTCTGCAGAATAAGTCAGAGAATTGGCGGAATCATCATTTGTATTTGGGCAGTTGGTAATATATCCTCCCATGTTCGACAGTTACCTTTTTAAAGTTTGTTTTTAAATAGGCTTTGAAAATAAAATTCCAGTCTCCACTTCAAATGTTTAAGACTTCCTCCTGGAGTAAATAGTGTCAGTTCCGTAAGCTTGAGAGATGGTGAGGTCAGTTGGCTACAAATGTGATACGCAGAGACAGGTAACGCTGGGCTGTATGATGCTGTAATTCACTCAGACCTGGATAATTACACTTGCTATTGACAACCGTCAAACAGCACATCTCACCTGTCTCTTGGGGAATCCTTTTTTTTAAACTTAAGGTCTTTGAATAAAAACAGATACTAAAACACCAGCTTTAACTTTCACCTTAGCTTCAGACATAATTACTTCCAAAAATTTTAGTAAGCAGCTTAAAATTCTACCCAATTTACTTTTAGAAGCAATATTTTATCAGTTGCTGAAATCTAATTCTTGATGATTCGTAAGAATGGACAGATACTTAAGAAAAAGGAATTATTTACATTCTTTGGAAGGAAATGACAAAGTAGGAAATGAATATTATGGTTGATTAATTCAACGTATAGTTATTGTATGTCTCCTATGTGCTAGGTACTGCTCTGGGCACTGAAGATATAGCAGCAAATAACACAAATAGAAATTCTTTCCTTGATGGACTTTTAGTGGGAGCAGGTAGATGATAAGGGAATAGGTAAAATGTGGTGATAAGTGCGAAAAAGAAAAAACAAAATGTGGAAAGGGAATAGGGAGTGGTTTTGGTGTAAGACCTAAAATTAAGGCTCAGTATTAGGTGCTGCCTTGGTAACCAGTGGAATTAAGAGGACCTTGAATGACCCAACTTCAAGGTCCCCTCCCCACTCTGCTTCCATGGGTAAGCCCCAAAGAACCCTCCTTATCAAGGGGCCAGGTGCAGTTCCTGCTCATCCCTGAGCAGGGGGCTTCAGTTCCCCACCAGCCCATGGAATTATTCAAACAAGCCAATCACACCTTCCTTTGGGAACAGCGGTCACTCACCACTTTGATACTACAAAGGCTGCCTCCCATAGCCCCTTGATCTTCACTGTGTTTACAGACGAGAGTCCTTGTGTGACTTTTGAAAGTCCAGGCTTTTTCCTCCAGGATGTGACGACATGTGACTAATGAATTGCTGCCGATCTCACCTTTCCAGTGTCACATGTCAAGTGCTTGGCCATTTGGTAACCCCAGGGCAGGGATCCTTCCCTCACCAATAGGGTGGGTAAGAGGCCACGGACATGGCGATGAAGTGGAGTTCCAATTTGGGATGATGCGCATGTGGCCACTCAGCTGGTCTCAGCAAACTCAACCAGAAATGATCCTGGATATACATGAAAGGTAGAACTGGCAGAATTTGAAAGCAAATTGGATATCTTGTAAAATGGAAATAGAGACGATACAACATTGTGAATGAGCTTAGTGCCACTAACTTGACACTTAGAAATGGTTAAAATGGTCAATTCTACATTACATATATTTTTCCACAGTAAAAATACTATTAAAAAGACAATATAAAGGGAAAGATAACATTTTCAGTAGGATGGTAAGAAAAGACCTTCCAGAGGAGTTGACGTTTGGACCAAGATCGGAAGAGGAAGTGAGCCATCTGCGTATATGTGAGAGGGGTAAGAGCAGGTGCAAACCTGAAGCCAGGCGTGTAACTGGACGTTTAAGGAACAAGCAGGACTCACAAGGACCAGGCAAGAGAAGAGGATGAAATGAGCTCAAAGACATGCCTGGGAACCGAATGGGGTCACCACAAAGCCTACCAGGCCTTTGTAAGAACTTTGGCTTCACTTGGCTGAAACATAAGAACAGATGTGGCGAAATCTGACTCAGATGTTCTGGGATCACTCTGACTGCCGTGTTGGGTACAGCCTGTAGAGGCAAGGGTAGAAGACCCTTAGGTGCTATTGCAAAATCCAGCTGAGGTTGGAAGCTGGCTGGAACTAGGCTGGTAGCATAGGTCATGGTGAGAAATGGCTCTGGATATATTTTAAAGGAGAACTGACAAGATTTGAAGGCAAAATGAATATCGTGTATGAGAGACAGTGGGAAGAGGATGAGTTGCCCTTAATAGAAATGGGGACGACAACAGGGGGACCAATCAGCAGAGCAGGAGAACAGGACCTCTGCGGCATTCTAATAGCTAGAAGTGAGTCACTAAGTCCAGCCCGAAATCAATGCAGTCGGGGAACTAAGCTCCACCTCTTGAAGGAAGGGCCATTAAACCACCACAGCATAGGAGATAAAACAATACAAGTCACATCAGCATATTTTTGTAATAAACTTGAAGAATGAGCCAGGGATGGTGGCTCATGCCTGTAATTCCAGCACTTTGTGGGGCTGAGGTGAGAGGATCGCTTAAGCCTGGGAGGTCGAGGCTGCAGTGAGCTGTAATCACGCCATTACACTTTAGCCTTGGCAGCAGAGCAAGGTCCTGTGTCAAAAAAAAAAAAACACCCCAAAACAACAACGAAAAAACAAGTTGAATAATAGATACCTGGAATGAGTTTGCTGAGACCACCTGACTGACCACAGGTGGAGCAGACCATTATCTCATCACTGTGGACAGTTTTTCCTTCAACAGGGAATATGGCAAGACACACATAAAAGGAGAGCCTGTGAAAACTGACCTGGAACGTGTGTGACTTCTTGAGAAACCATTTTAAAACCACATACATTTACAGCTCACTAGCACATTAAATAACAGAATGATCTCCCTGGCTCTGTGCGTGGAAAAATGAAGTACTATGAAAGGAAGCTACTTACTGTTTGTTAGTCAACCTCAGCATGGATCGGAAGTTGGATTTCAAGTTTTTTCTCTTTCTTTTTTTTTTTTTCTGGAGACAGGGTCTCACTCTGTTGCAGTGGCTGGAGGGCAGTGGTGTGATCATGACTCACTGCAGCCTCAGCCTTTCCGGGCTCAGGGGATCCTCCCAACTCAGCCACCTGGGTACCTGGGACTACAGGTGTGCTTCACCACACCTGGCTATTGTTGTTTTGTTTGTTTTTTAAAGGCAGGGTTTCACCATGTTGCCCAGACTGGCCTGGAACTCCTGAACTCAAGCGATCCACTCTCCTCAGCCTTCCAAAGTGCTGGGATTACAGGCGTGAGCCATTGCACTTGGCCTCAAGTTTTTGTTTTTTATTTTGTCTCCGTTTCCTTTCTGTTTAGCTTCTAACTGGTGTCTTCGCACACTTTTAAAAACATAAGTAAGTATGATTGATATACATAGCATATATATGATTGATATACATATACAAAGATAAGTAGGAGAAAAATCATGATATTTAATTCAAGTAAGATGGAGATGAATTATATTGGTCTCCCGTTAGAGAGTTAGATGACAACTCTTACCATAACAGCAGTCATCAGTCTCAGCACTTTTTATTGAATCCTAACCCATGCTCCAGATTATACTATTTGTCTTAATTCATTTGGGCTATTATAACAAAATGCTGTAAACTGAGTGGCTTATAGAAAATAGAAGTGTATTTCTCACAGTTTAGGAGGCTGAGAAGTCCAAGATCAAGATGCTGGCAGACTTAGTGTCTGGTGAGGACCTCCTTCCTGGTTCACAGATGGCAGCTTCTAGCTGTGTCCTTACATGGCAAAGGGACAAGGGCTCTCTTTAGGGACTCTTTGATAAGGGCACTGATCCCATTCATGAGGCTCTGCTGTCGAGACTGAGTCACTTCCCAGAGGCTTCACTTCCAGATGTGATAACACAGAGGGTTATGATTTCAACATATGAATTTGGGGAGGACATAAATATCCAGTTCATAGCATTATTCTACTCTTTTCTATTCTGGTCTATTCCATGTGCCTTACATACTTTCACTCTTCATCACAATACTGCAAGATGGATCATTTTATCCATTTACAGATGGGGAAACTGAAGCTTGGAGAAGTGAAGTAACTTGTCCAAGGTCACACAACTAACGGTAGCAAATTATCACGAAAAAGACACTGGAATAGGAATTCAGAGACCCTGGCTCAGGCCTGGTTCTGCCAATAATCAGCAGTGTCATTTGAGCTAATTTAATTAGAGCCTAAGATTCATCCCAGCTCTAAAATTCTAAGAATTTTGTTGGTTTGCCCCTGGTGCCAACCATCAGGTAAGGCTAACCAAGACATGCGGATGCCTGAGGTAGACTAATAACTTGATGTCCCTTCAAATTCATATTTTCTAAATAGTTGTTTAGCTCTGCCATTGAACCCTGGACACTGCCCAGGAGAAGGAGAAGGGTAGGGAGAGCAAGGCTGGGCCAGTGTTCAGCCTCTTGCTTTGTTCTGAGCAGTTCCACTCACCCCCAAACTTGCATAACAGAAAGCCATCTTCATAATTCAGAGAACCCACCTTCAATGAAGGACACTTTGTTAATAACAAGATATTGGGAGGTTGAGACGGGAGGATCATTTGAGACCAGGAGTTCGAGACCAGCCTACCCAACATGGCAAAACCCTGTCTCTAGTAAAAATACGAAACTTAGTTGGTGTGGTGGTGCACATCTGTGATCCCAGCTACTCAGGAGGCTGAGGCATGAGAATTGCTTGAACAGGGGAGGCAGAGCTTTCAGTGAGCAGAGACTGTGCCATTATACTCCAGCCTGTGTGACACTGTCTCCAAAAACCAAAACCAAAACAAACAAAAAGATAGTAAGATAATAAGATTAATTTTATTATCAGTAATTTTATTACTGATAAGATTATCTTATCAATAAGGTTGCTGATAAGATAATAAGTTAAAAGAATTTTGTAATGCCAGAGATATTATCAGTGACTGCATTACTGACTGAACATCCTCATTTGAGAGCCCTGAGGGCAAAGAGGAAAAGATAAAAATGAGTGTTTTTCCCCTACAACCATCCGATCTTCAACAAAGCTGATGAAAACAAGCAATGGGAAAGGACTTCGTATTCTATTTCTAATGGCGCTGTGAAACCTGGCTAGCCACATGAAACTGGGCCCCTAACTTAAGCCATATACAAAAATCAACTAAAAATGGGTTAAAGACTTAAATGTAAAACCCAAAACTATAAAAACCCTGGAAGACAACCTAGGAAACACCATTCTGGACATAGGAAAGGGCAAAGATTTTATGACAAAAACACCAAAAGCAATGGCAACAAAGCAAAAATTTACAAATGGGATCTAATTAAACTTAAGCACTTCTGCACAGCAAAATAAACTCAACAAAGTAAACAGACAACCTACAGAATGGGAGAAAATATTTGCAAATATTTTCTCATGTCATGTCATACATTTGACAAAGGCTGAATATTCAGCATCTATAAGGAACTTAAACAAAATTTTCAAGCAAAAAAAAACCCCATTAAAAAGTGGGCAAAGGACATGAACAGACACTTCTCAAAAGAAGACATACATGCAGCCCACAGGCATATGAAAGAAAGCTCAACGGCAGAGAAATGCAAAACAAAACCGCAATGAGATACCGTCTCACACCAGTCAGAACGGTTATTATAAAAAATTTGAAAAATAACAGATGCTGGCAAGGTCACAGAGAAAAAGAAATGCTTATACAGTGTTGGTGGGAGTATAAATTGTTCAGCCATGTGGAAAGCAGTGTGACGATTCCTCAAAAAACTGCTAAAAACAGAACTACCATTTGACACAGCAATCCCATTAATGGGTATATACCCAGAAGAATATACATTATTCTACCATAAAGACCCATGCACATGAATGTTTATAACAACACTTTTCACCATAGCAAAGACACGGAATCAACCTAAATGCCCATCAGTGGCAGATTGGATAAAGGACATGAGGTACATATACACCATGGAATCCTATGCAGCTGTTGTAGGAGTTATTAAGAAATTAGTTTAGGCAGATAGAGAGGAAAAGGGGTCCTTGGAAAGTTTTCATTTTTTTTTTTTT
>PVKP010027194.1:0-31560 GCA_004027715.1 Plecturocebus donacophilus | reverse complement strand
CTGATAAATTAAGAAAAGTGAGGACCAAGTACTGACCATTAGATTTAGCAATGTTAAAGCCTTTTATGACCCCAATAAGAGCAGCTTTTGTGGCATGGTGAAGGTGAAAGTCTGACTGGAGAGGGTTCAAGAGTAAAGGAGAGGAGAGAAACTGGTGATAGTTAAGGCATCCTTTTTGCAGAGTTTGCTGAAAAGAGAAGGAAAGATATGGGACAGTGGCTAGAGGAGGAGGTGAGGTCCAGAGAGAGCTTGTTTGTTTAATTTGGTTTGGTTGGTTGTTTTTAAGATTGAAGGAATAATATCATGCTTATATTAGACACATAAGAAACATACAGAAGAGAGAGCGAAAGAAATTATCAGTGTGAGAGAGGGAGAGAAAAAAGTTGCTGGAGTGATGTCACTGAGAGGCAATAGTGGATGGGAAAGGTCTTTGCCAGGAGAGGAAGAAATTTCTAAGTGGCAAAGCATTCAACAGTTTAGAAAATGTGCAAATGATAGATGGGATAGAAAAGAAAAACCCATTTTCTGGGGAGAAATTCAACATGGCTGCAGAAATTTGAATAAGTAAAGAGAAGCCAAATGTTAATCACCAAGACAATGGGGAAAATGTCAGAGACCTTCATGGCAGCTCCTCCCATCACAGGCATGGAGGCCTAGGAGGAAAAAATGGTTTCCAGGGTCAGGCCCAGGGCCCTCCTGCTCTATGCATCCTCAGGACATGCTGCCCTGTGTCTCAGCTGCTTCAGCTCCAGCCATGGCTAAAAGGGGCCAATATAAAGCTCAGGCCATTGCTTCAGAGGGTGCAGGCCCCAAGCCTTGATAGCTTACACATGGTGTTGGGCCTTTTGGTGCATAGTAGTCAAGATTTGAGGTTTTGGAACCTCTGCCTAGATTTCAGGGGATGTATGGAAATGCCTGGATAGCCAGCCAGATGTTTGCTGTTCTCATGGAGGACCTCTGCTAGGGCAGTAACGAAGGGAAATATGGGGTCAAAGTCCCCACATGGAGTCCCCACTGGGGTACTGCCTAGTGGAGCTGTGAGAAGACTGCTTCCATCCTCCAGATGCCAGAATGGTAGATCCACCAACAGTTTGCACCATGTGCCTGGAAAAGCCAGACTCTGAACACCAGCCCGTGAAGGCAGCTGGAAGTAGGGGGCTGAATCCTGCAAAGCCACAAGGGCAGTGTTGTCTAAGGCCATGGGAGCCCACCTCTTGCATCAGTGTGACCTGGATGTGAGACATGGAGTCAAAGGAGATCATTTCAGAGCTTTAACGTTTGACTGCCCTGCTGGATTTCAGACTTGCATGGGGCCTGTAGCCCCTTCATTTTGGCCACTTTCTTTCATTTGGAATGGCTGTATGCAAAGAACATCTGCCTGGACATTTCCATACATATGCCATATTGTACTTACTCAATGCCCGTACCCTGATTGTATCTAGGAAGTAACTAACTTGTTTTTGATTTTACAGGCTCATAGGTGGAAGGAACTTGCCTTGTCTCAGATGAGACTTTGAACTGTGGACTTTTGAGTTAATGCTGAAATGAGTTAAGACTTTGGAGGACTGTTGGAAAGGCATGACTGTGTTTTGAAATTTAAGGATATGAGATCTGTGGGGAGCCATGGGTACAATGATATGGTTTGGCTGTGTCCTCACCCAAATCTTATCTTCAATTGTAGTTCCCATAATCACTACCTGTAGTGGGAGGGACCTGGCGGGAGGTAATTTAATTATGGGGGTGATTACCTAATGCTGTTCTCATGATGGTGAGTCCTTGTGAGATCTGATGATTTTATAAGGAGCTTTTTTCCCCCTTTTGTTCAGCTCTTCTCCTTGCTGTCATCATGTGAAGAAGGGTGTGTCTGCATCCTCTTCTGCCATAATTGTAAGTTTTCTGAGGCCTCCCCAGCCATGCTGAACTGTGAATCAATTAAATCTCTTTTATTTATAAATTACCCAGTCTTGTGTATGTCCTTATTAGCAGCGTGAGAACCAACTAACACAACTTCACTTTCCATGAATGATATTTCTTATCATTCATGTGTTTACTGGAGTAGCACTTTTAATTTCAAGAACTTTTCCTTTGTATTCACAATTTAGCTATTCTACACAAGAGGCCTAGCTTCTGGCCTATCTTGGTTTTTCACATGCCTTCCTCACTAAGCTTCATCATTTCTGGTTTTTCATTTAAAGCAAGACACATGTGTGTCTCCTTTCACTTGAACACTTAGAGAGACCGTCATAATTATATTAATTGGCCTAATTTCAATGGTGTGTCTCAGATAATATAGAGGCCTGAGGTAGGAGATGAGGAGCAGTCAGAACATCCACAATATTCATCACTTAATTTTTCACTTTTACATAGGCATAGTTTATAGCACCCCAAAACAATTACAATAGTAATATCAAAGATTACTAATCACAAATTACCATAATAGATATAATAATAATGAAAAAGTGAAAAATACTGCAAGAATTACCACAATGTGACACAGAGACACAAAGTAAGCACATGCTGTTGGAAAATGGCACCAACAGACTTGCTCAATGCAGGGTTACCACAAACTTTCAATTTGTGAAAAAAAAAAAATACAGTAACTACAAAGTGCAATAAGATGAAAAGCAATAAAATGAGATATCCCTGTATAATTGGCAATATTTGGGTTATACTTATACTAAGAAATGATTCATTGTTTCTCTGAAATGCAAATTTAACTACAGATTCTACATTTTTATTTGTTACACGCTGCAAACCTACTTAAAAAAGGCAGGAAGTCTGCTCCCACTCATCCTTGCCTTCTTACCCTACTGCACTCCCACTACCTCACCTATATTACTCTGCAAATATGAGTAATTGTCAGAGAGGCAGGTAGGCCACAGGAGGAAGTGAAAGGAGAGAGCAAAAAGAGAGAGGGAGGAGAGTGGGAAAAGAAGAAAGGAAGGAAATCAGAGGAAAGGAATAAGGAAATGACAGAGAAAGAGATCGGTGCTGAGAAATAATACGACAACTATGAGGAAATGAAAGAAATTCAGTACGGCTGGAGTGGAGTGATCAAGGGAAGAGTGGCAGGAGATATAGCTAGAAAGGAAGCAAAGGGGAACTGACCAGCTATAACCAGAAGTCACGTGGATGCCACTGTGCACATGTCTTAAGGTCACAGTTGCTTCCTGTTTGTGTCTGGTAAGTTATTGCTAATGAAGTTTACCACAGCTGCTGAGAGCAGGGCTCACCACCGTGGAACCTCTTCTGGGCACTATCACATGTGAGCTACCAACGCCTAGGTCCACAAAGAGACAGCTGGAAGATCTCTTCTGCCTACATTACCCATGAATGTATCCTTCTGTGGTAAGTAAATTCAATATCTTTCTTAAACATAGCCTTTTTTGTTTTAGAAGAGTTTCAGACTTATAGTACAGTTGCAAAAATAGCAGTGTTTCCACATGCCCCCTACAAAGCTTCCTCTTTTGTTAACATCTTATATTTGTATGGTACATTTGTCACAACTAATGAACCAATATTAATATATTATTATTATTAATGAAAGTCCATACTTTATCCTGATTCCCTTAGTTTTTACCTAATGCCCTTTTTTACTTCCAGGAGATAATACTACATTTAAGTATGTATGTATGTATGTATGTATGTACGTATTTTAGAGACAAGGGCCTCACTATGTTGCCCAGACTTGTCTCAAACCCCTGGCCTCAAGCAATCCTCCCACCTTAACACTAGCCTTCCTAGTCACTGGGATCACTATGCCCAGCACCATTCTACATTTAGTCATCATGTTTCCTTAGGCTCCTCTAAACATTGACAGTTTCTCAGATTTTTCTTCTTTTAAATAACCTTCACAGTTTGAGAAGGACCAGTGAGGTATTTAGTAGAATGTTCTTTGGAGGTTTTGTCATGACTGGATTTATGAGTTTGGGGGAGAAAGACTATGGAAGTAAAGGACCATTCTCATTATGCTATATCAAAGGTATATACTTATGAATATGATATTTATCACTGTTGGTGTTGACCTTGATCACCTGTCTGAGGTAGTTTGTCAGGTTTCCCCATTGTAAGATTACTTGCTTTTCCCCTTTTTCATACTGTATTTTTTTAAAGGAAGTAACTTTGCACAGGCCAGACATGGTGGCTCACACCTGTAATCCTAGCATTTTGGGAGGCTGAGGTGGGAGGATCACCCGAGGTCATGAGTTCAAGACCACCCTGGCCAACATGGTGAACCCCTGTCTCTATAAAAAATACAAAAATTAGCCGGCATGGTGGCACCCAACTGTAATCCCAGCTACATGGGAGGCTGAGGCAGGAGAATCACTTGAATTGGAGGCAGAGGTTGCAATGAGCCAAGATTGTGCCACTGCACTCCAACCTGGGTGACAGAGTGAGACTCAGTCTCCAAAAGAAAAAAGGAAGTAACTATGCACAGCCCACACTTCAGAGGTGGGAAGTTATTCTTTGCTTCCTTGACAGCAGAGCATTTGCATAAGTTATTTGCAATTCACCTGTACAAAAAGTTTGTATACTCTCCCTCATTTTATTCAATCATTTCTTTTTAATGATATGGTCTCATAGATATCTATTGTATAGTTTGGGTTATAATCCAATACTATGTTATTTCATTACACATACTGTTCCAGTTTTAGCCATTAGGAGTTCTTTCAGTTGGCCCCAGTGTCCCTTTGATATGCCCCATTGTGTGGTTTTTATTTCTTTAAGCACTTCCTTGCCTTCTGGCACTACAGGATGCTACAGGATCATCCTATATATTCCCAGATCCAGCTCTAGAATAATCTGTTTCACTAAGGAGCTGGTTCCTTCATGTGAGAATGGTATTAGAAGCCAAGATCTGGGTGCTGGGTGTGTTAATTGCTACCAGGGCATAATTGCTTCTGGGCCCTCTTAGCTGACAGAGCAATGGAAAATATGTGTGGGTACTAAACAACTTATATACACATATTTATAAATATTTCCTTATGTATCAATCTGTATGGATGCTAAGCTAAATTGAGTTTATAGATTAATCCTTGACCACATGGATCATTCCATCCTTTGCCTCCTTGCTGTCTGAAACCTTCTACTATAACAGTTAGAAATCTGGCTCCCATCCATCATTCATTTACATAATTCCAGCATATATTTATAATGACTTCAGATTTCTTAACTCAGACCACCATGAGAAAGTACCAACTAAGAGTACAGCGCTCATGTACAGTTCTTTTGCCTTTAGTCTTTGTCTCCACTCATTCCAAAGTTAGGTTAGTATCTCCTCCCTCCCTAGTCCCTAAAATATACTTTATTTTTTTCTCACAGCCTGCATTCTAACCTAACATCCCAACCACCCAAATGATTTTTTTAAATTGCTAAACTAAGGTTCACTGTTTATGCTGTAAAGTTCTCTGGGTGGGTTTTAACCTATACATAATGTCATGTATTCACTATTATAATGCCATACATAATCATCACCACATTAAAAAAAATCCCCTCTCTTTCACCAATTCAGCCCTCCTCTCTTCAAAAACTTTTGGCAACCACTGATCTGTCTACCACCTCTATAGGTTTCCCCATTTCAAAATGTCATACAGATGGAATTACACAGTATTTTGCCTTTTTGAGACTAGCTTTTCTTTTTCTTAGCAACACGCATTTAAGATTCACCCATTTTGTGGGTGTTGATAGCTCATTCCTTTTTACAGCTGAAGAGTATTTCATTTTATGAATATACAGTTTGTTTATGCACTCCCCTATTCAAGAACATATTAATTACTTCCTGTTTTTGACAATTATGAATAAACCTGCTATAAACATTTGCAGGTTTTTGTGTGGACATTGTTTTCAAATCAGTTTGGTAAATAACTAGAAGCAAGATTGCTGAATCACATGGAAAGACTACGCTTAGCTTTTTAAGAAACTGCCAAACTTTCTTCCAAAGTGGCTGAATTATTTTGCATTCCTACCAACAATGAATAAGAGTTCCTGTTGCTCTGCATCCTTGCCAGCCATTGGTATTCTCATTTTTAAAAAATCTAGCCATTCTAATAAATGTATAGTGGTATCTCATTTGTTTTAATTTGCAATGATAAATGATGTTGAGCATCTTTTTGTATACAGATGGTCCCCAACTTGGGATGGTTTGACTTATAATTTTCAACTTTACAATAGTGGAAAAGTGAAACACATTCACTGAAAACTGTACTTGGAGTACCCATACAGCCATTCTGGTTTTCATATTCAGTACATGATTTATTCAACACTTCATCATAAAATAGGTTTTGTGTTAGATAATTTTTCCCAATGTTAGGCTAATGTAGATGTTGTCAGCAGATTTAAGGTAGGCTGAGCTAATCTATGATGTCCAATAGGTTAGATGTATTAAGTGAATTTTTGTTTTACTTACAGTATTTTCAACAACAGATTTATCAAGACGTAACCCAATTGTAAGTTTAAGACATATGTATTGATTTGCCATCTATATATCTCCTTTAGTAAGGTATTTGTTCAGATATTTTGCAAATTTTTCTATTGAGGTAAAATTCGCTTAAAAAAATTCATTGTTATAACCATTTTAAAGTGTAGAATTTAGTGGCTTTAAGTGCATTTGTAAAGTTGTACAGTCATCACCAGGGTCTAATTCCAGAACATTTTTATCACCCACAAAAGAGACAGCATACTCATTAAGCAGTTATTCCCTAGTCTATGTTCCCCCTAGCCCCTGGCAACCATTAATCTATACTCTGACTCTATTTTGGATATTTACTATAAATGGAATTATACAATATGTGTCTTTTGTGTCTGGCTTTTTTCACTTAGCACATTTTCAAAGTTCATCCATGTCAAGCATAAATCAATAATATTGATCAATATTAAGAAAATTACAGCATATTCATACAATGTAATATTTTTCAGCCATAAAAAGCAATGAATTACTGGGTTGTTTCCACTTTTTTGGCTATTATGAATAATGCTGCTTTGAGTACTTGCGTATAAATCTTTGTAGGAATATGTTTTCAATTTTTAGGGTATATACCTAGGAGAGAAAATCCTGACTTATATGGTAATTCTATGCTTAACTTTTTGAAAAATTGCTAAACTGTTTTCCTCAGTAACTGTAACATTGTACATTCCCACCAGGAATGTATGAGGGTTCCAATTTTTGTAGACTTGTCTACATTTTTACTTTTTTCTGTTTTTGTTTTCATATACCCATCTCAAAGTGTAAAAATTGGTATATCATTATGGTTTTGATTTGCATATTTCCAATAATTAATGTGATTAAGTATCTTTTCATGTGCATCCTAGTGATTTATATGTCTTATCTGGAGAAATGTCTCTTCAGATCCTTTGCTCACTTATGAATAAAGATGTCTTTTTGTTTAGTTCCAAGAGTTCTTTGTCTATTATATATAATAGATCCTTATCAGATATGATTTGCAAATATTTTGTTCCATTCTATGAGTTGTTTTTTTACTTTATTGGTAGTGCACAGAAGTTTTTAATTTTGGTAAGATTCAATTTATCTCTTTTTCAGTTTTATTGCTTGTGATTTGGTGTCATGTCTAATAATTCATTGCCAAATCCAAGATCATGAAGATTTATTCCTAGGTTTTCTTCTAAAAGTTTTATACCATTAACTTTTACATTTAGGTCTTGGATCAATTTTGAGTTCATTTTTGTACATGGTGTGAGGATCCACTTTTTTGCATGTGGATATACAGTTGTCCAAGCATCATCTGTTGGAATGACTATTCTTTCCCTCATTGAATGAACCTGGCAACTTTGTCAAAAATAATTGACCATAGTTGTATGAGTTTACTTCTGGATTTATAATTCTAGTCCATTGGTCTCCATGTTAATCCTTATGCTACTACTTGTAGCTTTATGCTAAGTTTGAAATGCTTAGTCCTCTGCTTGTTCTTCTTTTTCTTTTTTCTTATTTTATTTTATTTTATTTATTTATTTTTAATTATACTATAGGTTCTGGAGTACATGAGCAGATCATGCAGGATTGTTGCTTAGCTACATACATGGCAAGTTGGTTTCCTGCCTTCACCCCCCTGCCACCTATATCTGGCATTTTTTCCCCATGTTATCTCTCCCCAACCTCCCCACTCACCACTGTCCCTTCCCTAGCTCCACCCAACAGACCCCAGTGTGTTATGCTCCCCTCCCTGTGTCCATGTGTTCTCATTGTTCAACACCCACATATGAGTGAGAATATGCAGTGTTTAAAATTCTGTTCTTGTGTCAGTTTGCTGAGAATGATGGTTTCCAGATTCATCCATGTCGCTACAAAGGACAGGAACTCATCGTTTTTTATTACTGCATAGTATTCCATGGTGTATATGTACCACATTTTCCTTGTCCAGTCTATCATTGATGGGCATTTGGGTTGGTTCCAGGTCTTTGCTAAACAGTGCCGCAGTGAACATACGCATGCATGTGTCTTTATAATACAACAATTTATAATCCTCTGGATATATACCGAAAATGGGATTGCTGGGTCAAATGAAATTTCTATTTCTAGATCCTAGAGGAATTGTCACACTGTCCTCCACAATGGCTGAACTAATTTACACTCCCACCAATAGTGTAAAAGTGTTCCTATATCTCCACATCTTCTCCAGCATCTGTGGTCTCCAGATTTTTTAATGATTGCCATTCTAACTGGCGTGAGATGGTATCTTAATGTGGTTTTGATTTGCCTTTCTCTAATGACCAGTGATAATGAGCATTTTTTCATATGTTTGTTGGCCTCATATATGTCTTCTTTTGAAAAGTGTCTGTTCATATCCTTCACCCATTTTTGAATGGGTTTGTCTGTTTTTTTCTTGTAAATCTTTTAGTTCTTTGTGAATTCTGGATATTAGCCTTTTGTCAGATGGGTAGATGGCAAAATTTTTTTCCCATTCTGATGGTTGCTGGTTCACTCTAATGATTGTTTCCTTTGCTGTACAGAAGCTCTGGAGTTTAATTAGATCCCATTTGTCTATTTTGGATTTTGTTGCCAATGGTTTTGGTGTTTTAGTCATGAAGTTATTGCCTATGCCTATGTCCTGAATGGTTTTGCCTAGGTTTTCTTCTAGGGTTTTTATGGTGCTAGGTCTTATGTTTAAGCCTTTAATCCATCTGGAGTTAATTCTAGTGTAAGGTGTCAGGAAGGGGTCCAGTTTCTGCTTTCTGCACATGGCTAGCCAGTTTTCCCAATACCATTTATTAAACAGGAGATCCATTCCCCGTTGTTTGATTTTGTCAGGTTTGTCAAAGATCAGATGGTTGTAGATGTGTGGCATTGCCTCTGAGGCCTCTGTTCTGTTCCATTGATCTATATATCTGTTTTGGTACCAGTACCATGCTGTTTTGATTACTGTAGCCTTGTAGTATAGTTTGAAGTCAGGTAGCATGATGCCTCCAGTTTTGTTCTTTTTGCTTAGGCCTGTCTTCACTATGAGGGCTCTCTTTTGGTTCCATATGAAGTTAAAGATAGTTTTTTCCAGTTCTGTGAAGAAGGTCATTGGCAGCATGATGGGGATAGCATTGAGTCTATAAATTACCTTGGGCAGTATGGCCATTTTCACGATATTGATTCTTCCTAACCATAAACATGGAATGTTTTGCCATCTGTTTGTGTCCTCTCTTATTTCCAAGAGCAGTGGTTTGTAGTTCTCCTTGAAGAGGTCCTTTACATCCTTTGTTAGTTGTATTCCTAGGTATTTTATTCTCTTTATAGCAATTGTGAATGGGAGTTCACTCATGATTTGGCTATCTTTAAGTCTGTTATTGGTGTATAGGAATGCTTGTGATTTCTGCACATTGATTTTGTATCTTGAGACTTTGCTGAAGTTGTTTATCAGTTTATGGAGATTTTGAGCTGAGAAAATGGGGTCTTCTAAATATACAATCATGTTATCTGCAAATAGAGACAATTGGACTTCCTCCTTTCCTAATTGAATACCCTTTATTTCTTTTTCTTGCCTGATTGCTCTGGCTAGAATTTCCAATACTATATTGAATAGGAGTGGTGAGAGAGGGCATCTTTGTCTAGTGCCAGATTTCAAAGGGAATGCTTCCAGTTTTTGCCCATTCAGTATGATATTGGCTGTTAGTTTGTCATGAATAACTATTATTTTGAGAAATATTCCCTCAATACCTAGTTTACTGAGAGTTTTTAGCATAAAGGGCTGTAGAATTTTGTCGAAGGCCTTCTCTGCATCTATTGAGATAATCATGTGGTTTTTGTCTTTGGTTCTGTTTATTGATGGATTACATTTATAGACTTGTGTATGTTGAACCAGCCTTGCATCTCCAGGGTGAAGCCTACTTGATTGTGATGGATAAGCTTTTTGATGTGCTGCTACAATCAGTTTGCCAGTATTTTATTGAAAATTTTTGCATCTATGTTCATCATGGATATTGGCCTGAAGTTTTCTTTTCTTGTTGAGTGTCTGCCAGGTTTTGGTATCAGGATGATGTTGGTCTCATAAAATGATTTGGGAAGAATTCCCTCTGTTTAAATTGTTTGGCATGGTTTCAGAAGGAGTAGTACCAGTTCCTCTTTGTATGTCTGGTAGAATACGGCTGTGAATCCATCTGGAACTGGACTTTTTTTGGATGGTAGGCTTTTCATTGCTGCCTCAAATTCAGCCCTTGTTATTGGCCTATTCAAGGTTTCAACTTCTTCCTGGTTCAACCTGGGAGGGTGCAAGTGTCCAGGAATTTATTCATTTCTTCCAGGTTTACTAGTTTATATGCATAGAGTTGTTTGTAGTAATCTCTGATGGTAGTTTATAATTCTGTGGAATCAGTGGTCATACCCCCTTTATCATTTTTTATTGCATCTATTTGATTCTTCTCTCTTTTCTTTTTTATTCATCTGGCTAGCTGTCTATTTTGTTGATGTTTTCAAGAAAACGGCTCCTGGATTCATTGATTTTTTGAAGGGTTTTTTTTGTCTCTATCTCCTTCAGTTCTGCTCTGATCTTAGTTATTTTTTATCTTCTTCTAGCTTCTATTTTTTTTTAATCTTGCTCCTCTAGCTCTTTCAAGTTTGACAATAGGGTGTTGATTTTAGATCTTTCCTCTCTTCTCATGTGGGCATTTATTGCTATAAATATTCCTCTAGACACTGCTTTAAATATGTCCCAGAGATTCTGGTACATGTGTCTTTGTTCTCAATGGTTTTGAAGAACATCTTTATTTCTGCCTTCATTTCATTGTTTATCCAGTCGACATTCAGTAGCCAGTTGTTCAGTTTCCATGAAGTTGTCTGGTTCTGAGTTAGTTTCTTAATCCTGAGTTCTAATTTGATTGCACTGTGGTCTGAGAGACTGTTATCATTTCTGTTCTTTTGCATTTGCTGAGGAGTGATTTACTTCCAATTATGTGGTCAATTTTAGAGTAGGTGCGATATGGTGCTGAGAAGAATGTATATTCTGTGGATTTGGGGTGGAGAGTTCTGTAGATGTCTATTAGGTCTGCTTGGTCCAAATCTGAGTTCAAGTCTTGGATATCCTTGTTAATTTTCTGTCTCATTGATCTGTCTAATATTGACAGTGGGGTGTTAAAGCCTCCCACTATTATTGTGTCATAGTCTAAGTCTCCTTGTAGGTTGTTAAGAACTTGTTTTATGTATCTGGGTTTTCCTGTATTGGGTGCATATATATTTAGGATTGTTAGTTCTTCTTGGTGCATTGATCCTTTTACCATTATGTAATGCCCTTCTTTGTCTCTTTTGATCTTTGTTGGTTTAAAGTCCATTTTATTGGAGACTAGGAATGTAACTCCTGCTTTTTTGCTCTCCATTTGCTTGGTAAATCTTCTTCCATCCCTTTATTTTGATCCTATATGTGTTCTTGCACATAAGATGGATTTCCTGAATACAGCACACCAATGGTTCTTGACTTTTTATCCAATTTGCCAGTCTGTGTATTTTGATTAGGGCATTTAGCTCATTTACTTTTAAGGCTAATATTGTTATGTGTGAATTTGATCCTACCATTTTGATGCTAGCTGGTTGTTTTGTCCATTAGTTGACGTAGTTTCTTCATTGTGTTGATGGTCTTTACTATTTGGTACGTTTTTGGAGTGGCTGGTACTTGTTGTTCTTTTCCATGTTTAGTGCTTCCTTCAGGAGCACTTGTAAGGCAGGCTGGGTGGTGACAAAATCTCTCAGCAATTGCTTATCCATAAAGGATTTTATTTCTCCTTCACTTATGAAGCTTAGTTTGGCTGGATATGAAATTCTAGGTTGAAAGTTCTTTAAGGATGTGGAATATTGGCCCCCATTCTCTTCTGGCTTGTAGGGTTTCTGCTGAGAGATCTGCTGTTAGTCTGAAGAGCTTCCCTGTGTGGGTAACTTGACATTTCTCTCTGGCTGCCCTTAGCATTTTTTCCTTCATTTCAACCCTGGTGAATCTGATGATTATGTGCCTTGGGGTTGCTCTTCTTGAGGAATATCTTTGTGGTGTTCTCTGTGTTTCCTGGACTTGAATGTTGGCCTGCCTTGCTAGGTTGGGGAAGTTCTCCTGGGTAATATTGTGAAGAGTGTTTTCCAGCTTGGATTCATTCTCTCCATCACATTCAGGTACACCAATCAAACATAGATTAGGCCTTTTCACATAATCCTATATTTCTTGGAGGCGTCGTTCATTTCTTTTCACTCTTTTTTATCTAATCTTGCCTTCTCATTTTATTTCACTGAGTTGATCTTCAGTCTCTGATATCCTTTCTTCTGCTTGGTCAATTAGGCTATTGAAATTTGTGTATGCTTCATGATGTTCTCGTGCTGTGTTTTTCAGCTCCATCAAGTCATTGATGTTCTTCTCTAAGCTGGTTATTCTTGTTAGCATTTTGTCAAACCTTTTTTCAAGGTTCTTAGTTTCTTTGCATTGCGTTAAAACATGTTCCTTTAGCTCAGCGAAGTTTGTTATTACCCATCTTCTGAGGCCTGCTTCTGTCAATTCATTAGACTCATTCTCCATCTAGTTTTGTTCCCTTGCTAGTGAGGAGTTGTGATCCCTTGGAGGAGGAGAGGTGTTCTGATTTTTGGTGTTTTCATCCTTTTTGCCCCGGTTTCTTCCCATCTTTGTGGATTTATCTACCTTTTGTCTTTGTAGTTGGTGACTTTCAGATGGGGTCTCTGAGTGGGCATCCTTTTTGTGAAAGGTGAAGCTATTTCTTTCTGTTTTTTAGTTTTCCTTCTAACAGTCAGGCTCCTCTGCTGTAGGATTGCTGGAGGTCCACTCCAGACTCTGCTTGCCTGGGAATCAGACATGGGGGCTGCAGAACAGTAAGGGTTGCTGCCAGTTTCTTATTCTGTTATCTTTGTCTCAGAAGGGTACCTGCCAGATGTCAGCCAGAGCTCTCTTTTATGAGGTGCCTCTTTGGATATATGGGGTCAGGGGAGCCATTTGATAAGACAGTCTGTCCCTTATGAGAGCTCAAGGGTAGTGCTGGGAGCTCCATTGTTCTGTTCAGAGCTGCTGGGCAGAACTTATAACCGCCTCTTTTCCCAGGTGCTCTGACCTGGGAAGGTGGAGCTTTATTTATAAGTTCCTGACATGCTGCTGCCTTTTTTCAGAGATGCCCTGCCCAGCAAGGAGGCAGTCTAGTCACAGTCTGCCAGCAGAGGCATTGCTGAGCTGCCATGGCCTCTGCCCAGCTACTATGTAAACTTCCTTGCAGTTTTGTTAAGAGGTACAGTTAGAACTGCCTCAGTAATGGCGGTCGGCCTCAGTAATGGTGGACTGCCTTGGTAATGGTGGACTGCCTCAGTAATGGTAGACTGCCTTGGTAGTGGCGGACTGCCTCCATAGTGGTAGACTGCCCAGTAATGGTGGACGCCCTTCCACCCACAGAGCTGGACCATCCTGGGTCCAGCTGTGCTTGCTGCAAAACTCTCACTACAGAGTGTTTCAGATTGCTGGTCTTTGTAGGGGTGGGACCTGCCGAGCCAGATCACCTGGCTCCCTGCTTTCAATCCCC
Source organism: Plecturocebus donacophilus (assembly GCA_004027715.1). Lineage (NCBI taxonomy): Eukaryota > Metazoa > Chordata > Mammalia > Primates > Pitheciidae > Plecturocebus > Plecturocebus donacophilus. Next base: position 17,571 of record PVKP010027194.1, on the reverse strand, counting down.
TCTTTTTCAGCTGAATGAGTAGCTCTTTGTCTCCCAGGCATTCCAGGCACCAGTTGAAATGGCCACCCAGATTTGTGTGAGTTTTTGTGTGGATATGCACAGCGCTGACTGAAACAGCCCTGCTGGAAACTCATGGTGCTTTTCGGCCTAGGAATCTCCTGGTCTGTGGGCAGTGAAAACTGCAGGAGAAGCACAGTATATGAACTGGAGTACTGGAGAGGATGGAAAAGCCCCCAATGGCTTCCACTGGGAGGGAGGGAGGTCCTCTGCCAAATGCATTTCCTGGGTGAGGCAGCACCCCACCCTGCCTCTGCTTGCCCTTCTTGGGCTACACCCACTGTGCAAACAGTCTCATTGAGATGCACCTAGTACCTCATTTGGAAATGCAGTGATCACTCACTCTCTGCCTTGCTCTTGCTGGGAACAGCACTCTAGAGCTATTCCTATTTTGCCATCTTGGATCTTCCTCCTTGTTCTTCTTTTTCAATATTGTTTCAGCTACTCAGGGTCCCTTGCAATTCCATAATTTTAGGAGCAGCTTGCTTTCTTTTGCAAAAAAAAGGCAAATTCTAGAAGTATTGTATTCAATGTGTAGATTACTTTAGGAAGTGTAATGATTTTAACAATATGAAGTTTATTGATCCAACACATAGAAGGCCTTTCCATTTAATTTATCATTTAAATAATTAATGATACATGAGGAATTACTTTGCCATTTCATTTTGGTATTTATTTTCTATGTGTCTTATATGTTTTTATTCCTCAGTTCCTCCATTACTATCACTTTTGTGTTTCTTCTTTCTTTTAAAATTTTAACATTTTATTTTTAACTGACAATAATTGTACATATTTATAGGATATAATGTGATGTTATGATACATGCATACATTATGGAATGATGAAATCAGGCTAATTAACATATTCATCTTCATCATGTCTCACACTTATTTGTAATGTGGTGAGAACATTTAAAATCTACAATCTTAGCAATTTTGAAATATGCAATAATTATTAACTATACTCACCATCATATGCAATAAATCACTATAAATTATTCCTTCTATTTGAATTTTGTCCCCTTTGACTAATATCTCCTCTTTCATTGGTAGTTTTTTTTTTGGTTTTTTTGTTTTTTTTTTTTTTTTGCTTATTTGTTTACTTTTATTTTAGATTCAGTGGGTACATGTATAGGTTTGTTATCTGGGTATATTGTGTGATGCTGAGGTTTAGGGTACAATTGATACCACCCAGGTACTGAGCATAGTATCCAACAGTTAGTCTTTCAATGCTTGTCCCCTCCCTCACATCCCCCTCTAGTAGTTTCCAGTGTCTATTGTTGTCATTTTCATGTCCATGAGTATCCAATGTTTAGCTTCCACTCATAAGTAAGAACATGTGGTATTTGGTTGGTTTTCTGTTCTTGCATTAATTTGCTTAGGATAACAGCCTCCAGCTGTATCCATGTTGCTGTAAAGGATAAGATTTCATTCTTCTTTATGGCTGTATAGTATTCCCTAGTGTATATGTGTCACATTTTCTTTATCCAATCCATCATTGATGGGCACCTAGGCTGATTTCGTGTCTTTCTCTTGTGAATAGTGCTGCAATGATCATGTGAGTTCATGTGCCATTTTGGTAAAAAGATCTATTTTCTTTTGGCTATGTATTCAGTAATGGGATTACTGGGTCAAATGGTAGTTTTGTTTTAAATTCATTATCTCCAAACTACTTTCCATAGTGACTGAATTAATTTAGAACCCCACCAACAGTATATAAGCATTCCCTTTTCTCCACAGTCTTGCTAACATCTGTTGTTTCTTACTTTTTTAATAATAGCCATTTTGAGTGGTGTGGGTTTTGATTTGCATTTCCCTCTTCATTAGTCAAGTGCAGCATTTTTTCATATGTTTGTTGTATGCCTTCTTTTGAGAAATGTCTGTTCATGTCTTTTGCCCATTGTATAATGGGGTTATTTGTTTTTTGCTTGTTCAACTGTATAAAGTCCTTATAGATTCAGAATACAGATCTTTGTCAGATACATAGTTGGTGAATATTTTCTCCCATTCTATAGGTGGTCTGTTTAATTTCTGGTAGTTTCTTTTGCTGTGCAGAAGCTCTCTCTTTAGTTTAATTAGGTCCACTCATGAATATGGGGGGTTTTTGCAATTGTTTTTGAGGACTTAGTCATAAATTCTTTCCGAAGTTCTATGTCCAGAACAGTGTTTCCTAGGTTGTTTTCTAGGATTCTTATAGGTTGAGGTCTTACATTTAAATATTTAATTCATCTTAATTTTTGTGAATGGTGAAAGGTAGGGACCCAGTTTCGTTCTTCTACATATGCCTAGCTACCTATCCCAGCACCATTAATTTAATATTTAATTTAACATTCCCATTACTTTTTTTTGTCAACTTTGTCAAGGATTAGATGGCTATCAGTGTGCAGCTTTATTTCTAGGTCTGCTACTCTGTTCCACTAGCCTGTGTGTCTGTTTTTGTATCAGTACTATAATGTTTTGATTACCATAGTCTTATAGTCTGAAAATCTGCCTGGGTGTGGAGCAGAGAGAGCTGCACTGCACCATGATCTCTGCATAGGAAGGGTGGAATGGGTCAGGCTGGTAATCCAGGTGATTGAGTGCTCTGAATGCCTGGAGATTTGCCTGGAAACATGGTGTGGAGAGAGCTCCACTGCACCATGACCTCTGCACAGGGAGGATGGGTCAGTCTGCTGAATCAGGTGAATTGGTGCTCCAAATGCCTGCAGATCTACATGGGTATGGATCAGAGAGAGCCTGCTGCACCAAGATCTATGTCCAGGAAGGATGGGAAAATTCAGGCTGTTCGTCCAGGCAAGCAGGTGCTCCAAATGCCTGGATTTCAGCCTAGGGGTAGAGCAGAGAGGGCCCTGCTTCACCACTGTCTCAGGGAAGCAGAACGGAGCACCCAGCAATGGCACACACAGACCAGTTCCAGGTCACCAAGCTGGCCCTGGCTGCAAGTCCTGCCACCCAGGAGAAACTGCAGCTATACCAGCTCTCCTCCCACCCTAGGCTTGCAACAGAGGAGAACACGATTCCTAAGCCTGCTGCTGAGGCACTTTCCTTAGTTCTGGCTATGTAGGCTCCTACTCAGCTCCAGATCAAGTGCTGCGATCTCTCACCTGGGACTAATATGTTTGCACGGCCATGCTGCTGGCTCGCCAAGGAATGGCTGACTTTGTATGCACCCAGATTAAAAATGGTATCCTGCTCTCAACCCTGGGTCTAGGAAAATGTCTGCAGCTCTTCCTGGTGTTTTTCACTCACAGTATCTCCAAGCCTCTCCCCAAGTTAGCTACAGGGCTTGGGAGAAACAAAGTGCTCTCCCACAGCCTGGGATGCTGAGATCCACAGTGGCAAGCTGAGTGTTCCACATGTTTGAACAAGGCCCTCTGCCTCTCTCACATACTGGGGCTTCACTTTTATCAGCTGGACACCACCATGGAAGCTGTTTGCTGACATTCTCCTTTCCAGGACTCAGGCTATCCTTCATGATTCCAGTGGATTCCCATTTTCCTTTTTAAATTAAAGCTCACAGAGTTAATCCTCATGTATTATTTTGTTATTTCCAAGTGGCTGAGGCATGCTGAAAGTCTCTAATCTGTCATCTTGGGAGAAGAAAGCTTTTTTTATTTCATAGATATTTTCTAGTGTACTGCACCTGGCCAACACTGTTCTATTTTAATATCTACTCTAAAGCTGCAATAATCAAGCAGTATGTATTAGTGAAAGAATAAACACATAGATTGATGAAATAGCATATATAAGTAGAATCAGGAAATATACTGTCACAAATAAAGTAAGACAATTTTTGATAAAAATGCAAAATCAATTCAATGGAGAAAGAATACTCTTTTCAACAAATAGTGCTGGAATAATCAGGAAACCATATGCAAAAATTTAACAAAATGAACCTAGACATAGATCTTACTCATTACACATGTTAACTTAAAATGAATTATAGACCTACAAAATAAAAAATTATGAAGCTTAAAGAAGAAAACATATGAGAAAATCTACATGATTCTGAGTTTGGTGATGAGGTTTTAGAAACAATACCAAAAGCATGATTTGCTTTCTCTCTAGCTGCCCTTAACATTTTTTTCTTCATTTCAACCTTGGTGAAGCTGACAATTATGTGTCTTGGGTTGCTCTTCTAGAGGAGTATCTTCATGGTGCTCTTTGTATTTCCTGAATTTGAATGTTGGCCTGTCTTGCTAGGTTGGGGAAGTTCTCCTGGATAATATCCTAAAGAATGTTTTCCAACTTGATTCCATTCTCCTGGTCACTTTTAGGTACACCAATCAAATGTAGGTTTGGTCTTTTCACATAGTTCCATATTTCTTGGAGGCTTTGTTCATTCCTTTTTATTCTTTCTCTCTAATATTGTCTTCACTCTTTATTTCATTAAGTTGATCTTCAATCTCTGGTATTCTTTCTTCTGCTTGATCAATTCAGCTATTGATACTTGTGTATGCTTCACGAAGTTCTTGTGTTGTGTTTTTCAGCTCCATCAAGTCATTTATGTCCTTCACTAAACTGGTTATTCTATTTAGCAATTCCTCCAACCCCTTTTCAAGGTTCTTAGCTTCCTTGCATTGGGTTAGAACATGCTCCTTTAGCTCAGAGGAGTTTGTTATTATCCACCTTCTGCAACCAGCTTCTGTCAATTTGTCAGACTCATTATCTGTCCAGTTTTGTTTTCTTGCTGGTGAGGAGTTGTGATTTTTTGGAGAAGAGGCATTCTGGATTTTTGAATTTTGATTGAAATAATTAAATAAAACATAAGTCTTGGAACTGAGAAATACAATGGCTGAACTAAAAAATTTATTAGGGGGTCCTCAATAACAGAATGGATCATGCAGAGAAAAGAATCAGTGAGCTTGTTTCCCCCCACCCCCAAGATGGGGAATTGGAGGCAATGTTAGCATGTCCCTCCCACTTGGAAGGACAAAATTTTGTGTAGAGATTACGTTGTTAACTTTTTTTCCAAGAAGCAATGTAGGAACTTAACAGGAAAAGTGAAGGAATTCACAGACTCTTTGAAAGAAGTGGCAAGCTTCAGCCTACACCATGAGACAGGCCAAAAACTAAGTCCCCAGAGTGTTAGAGGGGGAGAGACTGCCTCCAGAATATATATTCCCACTAGGAAAGCCAAAACTCCAGGCCACAGGGAAAGGCCTTAATCTTACTCAGAACTGGAACTGATTTAGGGAGCAGTGAGATATAAAATTAGAAGCAGTGGTAGGAAGTGCCTTGCAGGCGTTTCCAATCTCTAGTGCAGACCAAGGGAAGTCATTCCTTATTATATATATCTCACAGGAACCTCAGGGAAGTCAGCCAACCAACTCAGGCAGTAGTCACAGTTTGAAAGAAACTCCCAACTCAATTTCATGATATGACATTGAGTAGGGATGAATTCTCTTGGCCAGAACACTGGAGGGGTGGGGGACAGCAAGCAGAAAGCATGCTATAGCCATGAACACAGGAACCAGGCATCCATCCTTGCAGGTGAATGGGGAGGTACGTGGCCTGAAAGCTGTGGTTGCTATCTCCATGGGGAAAGCTTTGGCCTAGGGGAGGTCTGAGTTCTGCATGCAGGCTACCTGAAACTTAGCTCAGTGCTACCAGCAGGGCACTGTGAGAGTGAGATAGGCCTGGCCAACTGTGTGGGATCTAAGTGAAGCTTACTGCCACATGCTACTCCCCACTCCTTGTACAAGTTCTTCTGAGCAGGAGACGCAGTTACACTCACCTATGGAACATTACCTCAGAAGCTTAAGAACCACCTTCCTGCCCCTAACAGGGGTCACAGGTTGTCCCCCACACACAGTCAGAGTGTAGACCCACCTGACTCAGTCCCCACCTGGTTGTGGCCCTCTACGCACCCTGGTAGCTTAACCCAAAGGACAGAGACTTTAGGGAACTTTGTGGCCTCACCCATCACCTGAGAAACCAAAATACCTCCCCTGGGCAACATAAGGCAAGCTTAAATCCCACTGTTACTACTGCAGCTGCTGCTCTTTTGCAAGCACCACTTGCTGGCTGGAGGGTAACTAACAATCCATTACAGCATCTGCAAGCACACTAACATTGCACCCAGGAAGAAGAAAACCAGTGTGTGATCATCACCATTGTCAATCAGGACGTCCTGAGTCTGTCCAAATGACCAGTTTACTACTATTGTAACCAGCATTTGAAAAAGCCAGCATGCTAAGGCTATCTACAATCAAGGAATCCCAGAGTTTACGTTACTTCCCTGCCACCCTATCAGAGCTGGTGCTGGTATTCACTGCTGGGAGACTTGAGAACAGGTCACATCACCAGATCACTTACAGACATTACCCAGCACCAACCTGGAGTATGGCAGCCCCACAGGTGGCTAGACACAGAAGAGCAATAGCAATTACTGCAGCCTGGCTCTCAGAAACTCCTACTCCTAGGTGAAGGGGGAGAACACTTTCTGAAAGAAACACCCCATGGGACAAAAGAATCTGGACAGCAGACCTTGATTCCCAGATTTTCACTCTGGTGGGAAGTTTCTTTCTGCAGAGATGTAATTGCAGTGCTGGGCTCAACAGAGAAAGTCTGCAGCACTAACCCAACAGTCAGGTAGCCTTGGTACTCATGAAGGGTCTTGGAGAAAGGGTCTTCATTCTCTCCTTGTCCACCACTGCAGACACAGCTGGGGCTTCTCCTGTGGTAGCTCAGCATGGGTGCATCTACAGACATCCTTCCTGAAACACTTCAGGGTGACTGTATCCCCACAGGAGGAGCATCTTCCAGGTTCAGGCTTCCATGAGAGGCAGAGTCACAATTCTTCTCTATGTAGAACATCAACATTCATGCAGAAGAAAAGGGGTGTCTGTCTAATCTGAATAGCTGAACCACTGGGACAGGAGTGAGTCTGGGAAGTAGACACCTTTCCTGCTGGTCTGGCAAGGGAACTCCCCTGTTAAGACCTCAGTGCATCTAACTGAGAGCTCTCCCAGCTACCATCATCAAGGCTGGGATCTCTGCCTACCATTGGCTATTACACATACCCACCTGCTTTAGCTACAACCAGTTTCTACCCAGGAAAATATTCCCTACTTACCTGAGGACTGAATCATCAACTCAGTAAGAATACTGGGGGATTAAATAAATAAACAAATAAATACATGCACGCCAAAGGGGAATGGGATAAGTTTCATGATACCTCTGCCATTCCAACCCCATAGGAGACAGTGAACTTACCCACACACCAAATATAGTTTCTACAATCAGTATCTGAGGAAACCATCATACAAAGAGTCTCCATAACCAAGGAACTCATACAGAGTCTTCACCTTAAAAGCACTAAGAACCAAATTAGCATATAATAAACTACACACATTAAAGGCACATCCTTAAGGGTAGAAAGAAAGAAATAAAATCTTAAATTCAAGAATAATTAATAGCAATAGTCTACCCAAATGAGAAGAAACCAGAAAAGTAATTTTGGTGATATGAAAAAAAATAAACAGAGTTCTATAACATCCCCAGAAGATCACACTAGCTCCCCAGCAATGGATCCAAATCAAGATGAAATCTTCGAAATACCAAATAAAGTTTCAGAAGATTCTTTGTTAAGCTACTAGGAGAGATAACACAGAAAGGTAAAAACCAACATAAAGAAATTTTAAAAACAATTCAGGATATAGGTCAGGCATAGTGGCTCACACATGTAATTGTAGGACTTTGAGAGGCCAAGGCAGGTGGATTGCTTGAGCTCAGGAGTTCAAGATTAGCCTGCACAACATGGTAAAACTCCATCTCTATAAAAACATAAAATATATAAAAATTACTTGGGTGTGGTGGCACATGCCTGTAGTCCTAGCTACTCAGGAGGCTGAGAAGTCAAAGGATCAATTAAGCCTGGGTAGTTGAGGCCACAGTGAGCCATGATCACACCACTGTACTCCAGCTTGAGTGACAGAGTGAGACCCTGTCTAGAAAACAAATAAACAAAAAAATCAGGATATGAACAAAAAAATGTTTTAGAGAGAGATATCATAAAGAAAAACCAGTCCAGAACTTCTGGAAATGAAAGACACACTTAGGGAAATACAAAATGCAGTGGAAAGTTTAAGCAATAGATTAGAACAAGTAGAAGAAAGAATTTCAGAGCTCAAAGACAAGGCTTTTGAATTAACTCAATCAGAAAAAAGGATAAAGGAAAAAGAATAAAAAGAAATGAACACAGTCTCCAAGAAATATGGGATTATGTAAAATGACCATACCTAAGAATAATTGGTGTTTCTGAGAGAAAGGAGAAAGCTAAAAGTCTGACAAACTTATTTGAGGGAATAATTGAGGAAAACATCCCTGGCCTAACTAAAGATTTAAATTTCCAAACACAAGAACCTAAAAAAAAAAAAAAAAAAAAAAAAAAAAAAAAAAAAAAAAAAAAAAAAAAAAAAAAAAAAAAAAAAAAAAAAAAAAAAAAAAAAAAAAAAAAAAAAAAAAAAAAAAAAAAAAAAAAAAAAAAAAAAAAACTGAGAAATTCACTGTTAAAAGATTATCACCAAAGAACATGACCATGAGGCTACCTAAAGTCACCAAAGAATTCCATGAGGTGTGAGATAAAAGCAGCGAGTAATTTATAAAGGAAAACATTTCAGAGTAACAGAAGACTTCTCAGCAAAAACCTTACAAACTAGATGAGACTGGAGTCCTACATTTAGCCTCTTTAAACAGAATAACTGTCAGACACAAATTTTGTATCCAACAAAACTAAGTTTCATAAACAAAGGTAAAATGAAATCATTTTGAGACAAGTAAATGCTGAGGGAATTTGCCACTGCCAAACCAGTACTACAGGAAATGTTAAAAGGAGTTCTAAATCTTGAAACAAAAGTTAATACGAACCCAAATAGAACCTCTTGAAAGCAAAAAACAGGGCCTATAAAACAATAACATAGGCTGGGTGTGGTGGCTCATCCCTGTAATCCCAGCACTTTGGGAGGCCAAGGCAGGTGGCTCACCTGAGGTCAGGAGTTTGAGGCCAGCCTTCACCAACCATGGTGAAACACCACTCCACTAAGAATACGAAAATCAGCTGGGTGTGGTGGTGGGTGCTTGTAACCCCAGCTACTCTGGAGGCTGAGGCAGGAGAATCGCTTGAACCCAGGAAGCAGAGATTACAGTGAGCCAAGATAATGCCATTGCACTCCACCCTGGGCAACAGAACAAGACTCTGTCTCAAAAACAAACAAACAAACACAAAAACCAATAACACAACAGAAAAGTACACAGGTAACATCTACCATGATGAATGGAACAGTCCTTCATATCTGAGTATTATTGTTGAATATAAGTCGCCTAAATATTCAAATTAAAAGATACTCGATGGCAGAATGGATAAAAAAAAATCACCAACCAAATATCTGCCATTTTCAAGAGACTCTTCTAACATATAAGGACTCATATAAGCTCAAGGTAAAGGGGTGGAAAAGATATTCCATGCAAATAGAAACAAAAAGTGAGCAGGAGGGGCTATTCTTTTATATCAGACAAAACAGACTTTAAAGCAACAACAGCAATTTTTAAAAAAAGGTCAATATGTAATAATTAAAAGATCTATCCAACAAGATTACAATCTTGAATTTATATGCACCTAACACTGGAGCTTCCAGAATTATAAAACAATTACTACTAGATCTAAAAAAAATGTGGTCGACAGCAACACAATGTTAGTGGGGGACTTAAATACTCCACTGACAGGACTAGAAAGACCATTGAGACAGAAAGTAAACAAAGAAACAATGGACTGAAACTACATTCTAGAACAAATTGACTTAACAGATATTTACAAAACATTCTACTCAAGAACTCCAGAATATACATTCTTCTCATCAGAACATAAAAAATTGTCTAAGAAAGACCATATAATAGGTAACAAAACAAATCTCAATAAATTTAAGAAAATCAAAATCATCTCAAGGATCTTTCAGACCAAAGTACAATAAAACTAAAACTCAACTGCAAAAGAATCCTCAACACTATACAAATACATAAAAATTAATTAATCTGGTTCTGAATGATTTTTGGATTAACGATGAAATCAAGGGAAGATCCAAGATGGCTGAATAGGAACAGCTCTGGATTGCAGTTCCCAGCAAAAATGCAGAGGGTGAGCAATCACCGCATTTCCAAACAAATTTTTACTGCCCACAAACCAGGAGATTCCCAGGTGGAAAATCACCATGAGCCTCCAGCATGGCTCTTTCAGCCGGTGCAACGGGTCTCTGCACAAAAACTCACACAAATCCAGGTGCCATTTCAACTGGTGACTGGAAACCCGGGAGACAGAGTCGCCCATTCAACTGAAAAAAAGAAGGCTGAAACAGGGAGCCAGGTGATCTGGCTCAGCTGGTCCCATCCGCACAAAGACCAGCAATCTGAAATGCTCTAGATTGAGTTTCACGGCAAGCACAGCTGGACGCAGGATGGTCCAGCTCTGTGGGGGGAGGGGTGTCTGCCATTACCAAGGCAGTCCACCACTACCGAGGCAGTCTGCCATTATGGAGACAGTCCACCACTACTGAGGCAGTTCTAATTATACCCCTATAAACAAAACTGCAACGCAGTTCATACAGCAGCTGGTCAGAGCCCACGGCAGCTCAGCAATGCCTCTGCTACCACACTGTGACTAGGCTACCTCCTAGCTGGGTAGGGCTTCTCCAAAAAAAGGCAGCAGAATGACAGGAACTTATAAATAAAGCCACACCTTCCTGGGACAGAGCACCTGGGAAAAAAAAGACAGACATGAGTTCTGCTGCAGCAGACTTAAATGTACCTGCCCAGCAGCTCTGAACAGAACAACGGAGCTCACAGTTCAGCACTTGAGCTCCTATGAGAGACAGACTATCTCCTCAAGCAGCTCCCCGACCCCCGTATAAACCTAAGAGCACCTCATAAAGGAGAGCTCAGGCAGACATCTGGTGGGTATCCTTCTGGGACAAGGATAACAGAAGAAGAAACTGGCAGCAACCTTATTGTTCCGCAGCCACTGCAGGTGATCCACAGGCAAGCAGGGTCTGGAGTGGACCACCAGCAGTCCTACAGCAAGGGGGCCTGACTGTTATAAGAAAAACTAAGAAACAGAAAGAAATAACTTCATCAGTAACAAAAAGGACGTCCACTCAGAGACCCCATCTGAAAATCACCAACCACAAAGACAATAGGTAGATAAATCCACAAGATGGGAAGAAACCAGCACAAAAGGATGAAAATATCCAAAATTAGAGTGCCTCTCCTCCTACAAGGGATCACAACTCCTCACCAGCAAGGGAACAAGGCTGGATGGAGAATTAGTCTGATGAATTGACAGAAACAGGCTTCAGAAGGTGAGTGATAACAAACTCCTCTGAGCTAAAAAAATCATGTTCTAACCCAATGCAAAGAAACTAAGAACCTTGAAAAAAGGTTTGACAAAATGCTAACAAGAATAAATAGCTTAGAGAGGAATATAAATGAATTGATGGAGCTGAAAAGCACAACACGAGAACTTCACGAAGCATACACAAGTTTCAATAGCCAAATCGACCAAGCAGAAGAAAGAATATCAGAGATTGAAGATCAACTCAATGAAATAAAACGAGAAGGCAAGATAAGAGTAAAAAGAAATGAACAAAGCCTTCAAGAAATATGTGATTATGTGAAAGACCTAATCTACGTTTGATAGGTGTACCTGAATGTGATGGAGAGAATGAATCCAAGCTGGAAAACACTCTTCAGGATATTCCCCAACCTAGCAAGGCAGGCCAACATTCGAGTCCAGGAAATACAGAGAACACCATAAAGATTTTCTTCAAGAAGAGCAACCCCAAGGCACATAATCATCAGATTCACCAGGATTGAAATGAAGGAAAAAATGCTAAGGGCAGCCAGAGAGAAAGATCAGGTTACCCTCAAAGGGAAGCCCATCAGACTCACAGTGCATCTCTCAGCAGAAACCCTACAAGCCAGAAAAGAGTGGGGGCCAATATTCAACATCCTTAAAGAAAAGAACTCTCAACCTAGAATTTCATATCCAGCCATACTAAGCTTCATAAGCGAAGGAGAAATAAAATCCTTTATGAACAAGCAATTACTCAGAGATTTCATCACCACCAGGCCTGCTAAACAAGAGCTCCTGAAAGAAGCACTAAACATAGAAAGGAACAGCCAGTACCAGCCACTCCAAAAACGTACCAAATGGTAAAGAGCATCGACACAATGAAGAAACTGCATCAACCAATGGGCAAAATAACTAGCTAGCATCAAAATGGCAGGACCAAATTCACATATAACAATATTAACCTTAAATGTAAATGGGCTAAATGCCCCAATCAAAAGACACAGACTGGCAAATTGGATAAAAAGTCAGGAACCATCAGTGTGCTGTATCCAGGAAACACATCTTACATGCAAGGATACACATAGGCTCAAAATAAAGGGATGCATGAAGGTCTACCAAGCAAATGGAGAGCAAAAAAAAAAAAAAAAAAAAAAAGCAGGAGTTGCAATCCTAGTCTCTGATAAAATAGACTTTAAACCAACAAAGATTAAAAGAGACAAAGAAGGGCACTACATAATGGTAAAAGGATCAATGCAACAGTAGAGCTAATGATCCTACATATATATGCACCCAATACAGGAGCACCCAGATACATAGAGCAAGTTCTTAATGACCTACAAATAGACTCCCACACATTAATAGTGGGAGACTTTAACTCCCCACTGTCAATATTAGACAGATCAACCAGACAGAAAATTAACAAGGATATCCAGCACTTGAAATCAGACCTGGACCAAGCAAACCTAACAGACATTTACAGAACTCTCCACCCCAAATCCAAAGAATGCACATTATTCTTAGCACCACATCACACCTACTCTAAAATTGACCACATAATTGGAAGTAAATCACTCCTCAGCAAATGCAGAAGAACAGAAATCACAACAAAGTCTCTCAGACCACAGTGCAATCAAATTAGAACTCAGAATTCAGAAACTAACTCAGAACTGCATAACTTCATAGAACCTGAACAACTAGCTCCTGAATGTTCACTAGATAAACAATGAAATGAAGGCAGAAATAAAGATGTTCTTTGAAACCAATGAGAACGAAGACACAACATACCAGAATCACTGGGACACATATAAAGCAGTGTCTAGAGGAAAATTTATAGCAATAAATGCCCACATGAGAAGCAAGGAAAGATCTAAAATTGACACTCTATCATCAAAATTGAAAGAGCTAGAGGAACAAGACCCCCAAAAAACTCAAAAGCTAGCAGAAGACAAGAAAGAATTAAGATTAGAGCAGAACTGAAGGAGACAGAGACACAAAAAAACGCTTAAAAAAAATCAATAAATCCAGGAGCTGGTTTTTCAAAAAGATCAACAAAATAGACCACTAGCCGGATTAATAAAAAAGAAAAGAGAGAATAATCAAATAGAGGCAATAAAAAATGATAAAGGGGATATCACCACAGATTCCACAGATATACAAACCACCATCAGAGATTACTACAAACAACTCTATGCACATAAACCAGTAAACCTGGAAGAAATGGATACATTCCTGGACAATTACACCCTCCCAAGCCTATACAAGGAAGAAGTCAAAACCCTGAGTAGACCAATAATAAGGACTGAAGTTGAGGCAGCAATTGAAAGCTTACAAACCAAAAAAAGCCCAGGTCCAGATGGGTTCACAGCCGAATTCTACCAGACATACAAAGTGGAGCTGGTACCACTCCTTCTGAAACTATTCCAAGCAATCCAAAAAGAGGGATTCCTCCCCAAATCATTTTATGAGACCAATATCACCCTGATACCAAACCCAGTGGAGACTCAACAAGAAAAGAAAACTTCAGGCCAATATTTATGATGAACATAGATGCAAAAATCTTCAATAAAATACTGGCAAACCAATTGCAACAGCACATCAAAAAGCTTATCCATCATGATCAGGTAGGCTTCATCCTGGGATGCAAGGCTGCTTCAACATATACAAGTCTATAAACATAATTCACCACATTAACAGAACCAAAGACAAAAACCACTTGATTATCTCAATAGATGCAGAGAAGGCCTTTGTCAAAATTCAACAGCCCTTTATGCTAAAAACTCTCAATAAACTACGTATCAACAGAACATATCTCAAAATAATAAAAGCTATTTATGACAAATCCACATCAAATATCATACTGAATGGGCAAAAACTGGAAGCATTACCCTTGAAATCTGCACTTGATAAGGATGTCCTCTTTCACCAGTCCTATTCAATATAGTATTGGAAGTTCTAGCCAGAGCAATCAGGCAAGAAAAAGAAATAAAGGGTATTCAGTTAGGAAAGGAGGAAGTCCAATTGTCTCTATTTGCAGATGACATGATTGTATATTTAGAAGACCCTATCATCTCAACTCCAAATCTCCTGAAACTGATAAGTAACATAAACAAAGTCTCAGGATACAAAATTAATGTACAAAAGTCACAAGCATTCCTATACACCAATAACAGACTTAAAGAGAGCCAAATCAAGAATGAACTGCCATTCACAATTGCTACAAAGAGAATAAAACACCTAGGAATACAACTCACAAAGGATGTAAAGGAACTCTTCAAGGAAAACTACAAACCACTGCTCAACAAAATAAGAGAGGACACAAACAGATGGCAAAACATTCCATGCTCATGGTTAAGAATAATCAATATCATGAAGATGGCCATACTACCCAAAGTAATTTATAGATTCAATGCTATCGCTATCAAGCTACCAATGACCTTCTTCACAGAACTGGAAAAATCCACCTTTAACTTCATATGCAACCAAAAGAGAGCCTGCATAGCCAAGACAATCCTAAGCAAAAAGAACAAAGCTGGAGGCATCATGCTACCTGACTTCAAACTATACTACGGCTACAGTAATCAAAACAGCATGGTACTGGTACCAAAACAGATATATAGATCAATGGAACAGAACAGAGGCCTCAGAGGCAATGCCACACATCTACAACCATCTGATCTTTGATAACCCTGACAAAAACAAGCAATGGGGAAAGGATCTCCTGTTTAATAAATGGTGTTGGGAAAACTGGCTAGCCATGGGCAGAAAGCAGAAACTGGACCCCTTCCTGACGCCTTACACTAGAATTAACTCTAGGTGGATTAAAGACTTAATCATAAGACCTAACACCATAAAAACCTTAGAAGAAAACTTAGGCAAATCCATTCAGGACATAGGCATAGGCAAGGACTTCATGACTAAAACACCAAAAGCATTGGCAACAAAATCCAAATAGACAAATGGGATCTAATTAAACTCCAGAGCTTCTGTACAGCAAAAGAAACAATCATTAGAGTGAACCGGCAACCAACAGAATGGGAAAAATTTTTGCAATCTACCCTCCCGACAAAGGACTTACATCCAAGAGCTACAAAGAACTAAAACAGATTTACAAGAAAAAAACAAACTCATTCAAAAGTGGGCGAAGGATATGAACAGACACTTTTCAAAAGAAGATATATATGAGGCCAGAAAACATGAAAAAATGCTCATCTCATCACTAGTCATTAGAGAAATGCAAATCAAAACCACATTGAGGTACCATCTCATGCCAGTTAGAATAGTGATCATTAAAAAATCTGGAGACAACAGATGCTGGAGAGGATGTGGAGAAACAGGAACACTTTTACACTGTTGGTGGAAGTGTAAATTATTTCAACCATTGTGGAAGACAGTGTGGAGATTCCTCAAGGACCTAAAAATAGAAATTCCATTTGACCCAGCAATCCCATTACTGGGTATATATCCAAAGGATTATAAATCATTCTATTATAAAGACACATGCACACATATGTTCACTGCAGCACTGTTTACAATAGTAAAGACTTAGAACCAACGCAAATACCCATCAGTGAAAGACTGGACAGGAAAAATGTGGCACTTATGCATCATGGAATACTATGTAACCATAAAAAACGATGAGTTCGCATCCTTTGTCGGGACTTAGATGAACCTGGAAACCATCATTCTCAGCAAACTGACACAGGAACAGAAAATCAAACATCACTTGTTCTCACTCATAGGCGGGTGTTGAACAATGAGAACACATGGACACAGGGAGGGGAGCATCAAACACTGAGGTCTGTCGGAGGGGGGACTAAGGGAGGGACAGTTGGGGTAGGGAGTTGGGGAGGGATAACATGGGGAAAAATGCCAGATATAGGTGATGGGGATGGAGGCAGCAAAGCACATTGCCATGTATATACCTATACAACAATCCTGCATGTTCTTTACATGTACCCCAGAACCTAAAATGCAATTATATATATATATATATATATTACACAATAAAGTATTGAGGAAAACAAACAGCACAATGAAATCAAGATGGAAATTTTAAAATTATTTGAAATGAATGCTAACAGCCACACAAGTTATCAAAACCACTGAGATACAGCAAAAACAATGCTAAGAAGAAAGTTCATAGCATTAAATGCCTACATCAAAAAGCCTGAAAGAGCACAAAGTGACAACCTAAGGTCACACCTCAAAAAAACAGAGAAATAGGAATAAACTAAACCTAAAGCCAGCATAAGAAAAGAAATAACAAAGATAAGAGAACAAATAAGTAAAATTGAAACCAAAAAATACAAAAGATAAATGCAATAGAAAGCTATTGCTTTGAATGACAAAACTGATAGACCATTAGCAAGATTAATCAGGAAAATAAGAGAGAAGATCTAGATAAGCTCAATTAGAAATGAAACCAAACATATTACAACTGATACTACAGAAATATAGAAGGTAGTTCAAGACAACTATGAACACTTTTATGTGCACAAATTAGAAAATCTAGAGGAAATGTATAAATTCCTGGAAACACACAACCCTCCTAGATTAAATCAGGAAAAAATAGAAACCCTAAACAGACCAATAACAAGCAGCAAGATGGAATCAGTAATAAAAACAAAAAAATTGCCAACAACAACAAAAAAAGCCAAGGACCAGATAGATTCACAGCTGAATTCTACCAGACACTCAAAGAAGAATTGGTACCAACTTTACTTAAACTATCCAAAAAGATTGAGAAAAGGGGTAATATCTAGAGACACATGCCAAATACATACATAAAAGAGAAAAAGGGAAACATAAATCATTCTATGAAAACAGTATTACCCTAATTCCAAAACCAGGAAAGGTATTTTAAAAAAGAAAACTACAGAATAATTTCCCTGATGAACATAGATGCAAAAATCCTCAACAAAATCCAGCTAATCAAATCCAACAGCACATCAAAAAGAAAATACATCATGATCTGGGAGAGAGATCCAAGATGGCCGACTAACAACAGCTCAGGAACGTAGCTCCCAGTGAAAGCGCAGAGAACGAGTGGACGCCGCACTTTCCGACGAGTTTTTGTTGCCCACAGACCGGGAGATTCCCGGCGGAGAAGCCACGCGGGTCGCCGGCGCGACTCTTTTGGCCGGCGCGGCTGTTTTGCCGGCACCCAGCGCG